>JARUPZ010000035.1:1340531-1345531 GCA_031213475.1 Nereocystis luetkeana | reverse complement strand
TATTTTCGGGTGGCCCTTTTTTCTGTTCTCCTTTCGTAGGTATGATACATACATACCTGGTACAAAGTATGTGTCATACTCGTCTCCTCGTAGCATATTTTATTTTAAGACTACGGCCGTGCATGAGATCGAGTACATCTCTCCTATCGAGTACACCCCCCCCCCCCCCCCCCCCCCCCCCAAAGAACCGAACGCTCTGTTTTTGGTCTTTTGGGTGGAGCAGCAGCAACAACAGCAGCAACGAACGGGCTTTTTTGTTTTCTTCTTTTCCTGTCTTTTTCTCTATTTTTTCTTTGTTTCTATTTTTATCGAAAGGAGGTGATCCAACCCCAACCATGGTGTGTCTGTTAATTTTTTTGTCCGCGGTCGGAGTAGGTGAGGCAGCGTGTTGCAAGTCGCTGCGGCTTCCCGAGTGCTTCTCTACCCTCCCGCTCCGTCTCGAAAGGGATGCGCGGTCAATGTCAAGTGCCTTAAGGCAAGCAACAAATGAGAACGCCCCCCCCCCCCCCCCCCCCCCCTCCCGTTCGTTTTCCAAGTTTCTTTTTTACGGGCCTTAAGGCAAGCAACAAATGAGTACCCCCCCCCCCCCCCCGTTCGTTTTCCAACTTTTTTTTTTACGGGCCTTAAGGCAAGCAACAAATGAGTACCACCCCCCCCCCGTTCGTTTTCCAACTTTTTTTTTTACGGGCCTTAAGGCAAGCAACAAATGAGTACCCCCCCCCCCCCCCCGTTCGTTTTCCTACTTTTTTTTTTACGGGCCTTAAGGCAAGCAACAAATGAGTACCCCCCCCCCCCCCCGTTCGTTTCCCAACTTTTTTTTTTACGGGCCTTAAGGCAAGCAACAAATGAGTACCCCCCCCCCCCCTTCGTTTTCCAAGTTTTTTTTTTTCGGCTGTGCCTCCGCCTCCTCCATGGCCACCACCGCCCCCTCCACCTTTACGCCCGGAAAATCGCTTGGCGATTCCGCAGGTGGCGGCTGTTTTCGGGAGTATTTGAAACCACGTACCAGGTATATCAGCTACGCGCCTAAATAAAAACGTGGGCGAGAAAGAATCGAAGTTTGATGCACGCGGGTGTAATCCCACTTTTTTTTTCGTCGCCATCTTTTTGGTACTTACACCTCTTTTAGCGGGGCGGGGGGGGGGGAGGGAGAGTGGGGGGGGTTACACGATAGGAGATAGGTACTCGACCTCATGCATGGCCGTGGTCGTATGACCATGGACCCTCGCATCCCGACAATACCGGGACGGATCATGTCGGGTTTTCACCGACCAGGCGGACATTTGCTTGCCGGAGAACGTCGGGTTTTCACCGACCAGGAGACACTGCTGGCGGAGAGGGGAGGGTGTACTGGGTATCATGCATGGCCGTAATCGTGTGACCATAGACCCTCGCATCCCTACAATGCCGGGGCGGGGCATGTCGGGTTTTAACCGACCAGGTAGGCATTGCTTGCACCAATCGCGAAGCGAAACGTGAGGTGTCCGGCGAGTCGCATAAAGGGTGAGCTGCATCCCATTAAGAACCGCTTGTGAGGCGGACTTGCGGAGGAGGAGGAGGGGGGGGGGGGGGGGGATGGGGCGGAAGGCTTTATTTTTCAATGCATTTTCTGCGGGTCGAGCCAACGCACGGTAGGTCGGTCGCGTGTTGGAGTCGGCTATGCAGGGGCTTGCCACGGGCTTGCGACGGCGCCTTGCGCAGGCTTGGGGAGGACGCCTTGCGAGGGCTCACGAAACGACGGCGCCTTGCGTGGGCTCTCGAGGGCGCCTTGCGAGGGTTCGCGAGGGCGCCTCGCAAGGGCTTGCGAGCGCGCGTGCTCGCCGCTTGTCGGGGTTCGGGTGGAGCGACCCTGTTGACACCGAAATAGGAGGGCACATCAGTAGGATTTTTTTCTTTCGTGTTTGCTGCAGGTCGAGCCAAGGCTTGGCGGGTGGCGTGTTGGGGGTTGGCCTCGCGCCGGCATGTGTGTGGGCCTTCAAGGGCTTGCAAGAGCTCGGCGCTCGTCAGGGTCCGGTTGCGTGACCTCCCCCTCAGCACGATCTGCAGTCGGTAGGGTTTTAGAGAGCAGTTTTTGTATTTTTGCAATTTAGTCGAGGGTGGGGCGAAAGGGTGCGGCTTCTAAGTTTGTTGTGGTCCCTCTCACTGGCGCGATGGATCACGCGAGGCACCGTCAGTGGGCCGGCAGGTCGGGCCGTCGTATGCTACGATTTGATCAGATACGGTTATGTTGGAGTTGATATTTACTTAGTTGGGGTGGATTTTTTTCTTCCACGGCATCCGTGGCGCCCTGCGCTAGATATTCATTTAGGCGTTTTATGTACCCTGGTACCTGGTACGTGCTACCCGGGTATATCACACCTGATACCCTGGTAATATTCGATACCCTGGTGTTATTCGACACCCTGGTATTATTCGATACCCTGGTAGATTACACCTACAGTAGTACACTGGTATACGATACCCTGGTATATGATACCCGGGTATACGATATCCCGGTACCTGTTGCATGATTCCCTGGTATTATTCGATACCCTGGTAGATTTCACCTACAGTAGTACCCTGGTATACGATACCCTGGTATACGATACCCGGGTATATGATACCCGGGCATACGATATCCCGGTACCTGTTGCATGACACCCTGGTATATGGCCCCCTGGTACCAGGTATACGACACCATAGTATATGATACCCTGGTATCTGAGCTTGATACCCCGGTATCTGATCTAGATACCCTGGTATCTTGACACTCTGGTATGTTGATACACTGGTTTATGGATACCCTGGTATATTGATACCCTGGTACCCGATACCTTTGGTGTATGATACCCTGATACGAAGTATAATGTATATGGGACTCCGCCTTTGGAGGCATGCGATCGTTCTTTGGAAGTATGCGATCGTTGAGAACTTCCGATCACCAAGTGCGCTTCGTGGAGGTACAAAAGTACCGTAGAGTTAATCGCGGAGTGGGTGGGTGGGTGGGTGGGTGGGTGGGTGGGTGGGTGGGTGGGTGGGTGGGTGAGTAGGTGGTTGAGTGGGCGTTATACTACTACTGTTGGTGTCTCTGCCGCTGCCGCTGTTGTGTGTGCCCCTATTACGGGGGACCATAGTTAACAGGACCAAATATTGTTGGTAAAAATGGTTAAACTATGGGTTTTTATGTACACCATAGGTCCTGTTAACTATGGTCCCCCGTAATAGTTGTTGTCGTTGTTGTTGGTGGCGATCGTCGTTCGAGAAAGAGCGTGTAACAGTAGCTCGGGCAGCGCAGCGCTCACGCCCCACGTCCATTGCATGGGCGTAATGGGGGATAGTATTTCATTTTGCTACCCCGACAATGTGTAGCTTGAGTGTCGACGACCGCCAAAAACATGACGAAAGAACAGAAAATCCAGGCCGATAGTAGAAGGTGCTGGCTGCTGCTGCTGCTGCAGCCACGAACAGAACATTGGTTGGTCGGCTGGGTGTTTGTTGGTGTTGTTGCGGGCGATCGTTGGGGGTGGATCGCACCTCGTCACGCATGGCTTGGGGCAGCGCCCGTTTCCGTACTCGTCCGATTTTTTTTTTTTCGAATGGCAATATTTATTGGGTCAGTGCCGCAGCACCCAAACAGAGTCAGCTATCAGTAATAATAGCTGCCGTGTGCAAAACGGGCGGTTGGTTGGCAGCGATTGGCGCCCACGGGGCGCGATGTAGAAATGTACCAACATGCTTTGCAGCCGCTATTTAGTGACGCCTGTGCAGAGACACTTTAGGCATGTTCGTGTACGAAGTCGGCGTTCGGGAGTTCGTTTGGGACGCCCCCCCCCCCGTCTATTCATGGGACTGCTGCACTCCCGTCCGTTGTGCGGGTAAAACGCTTGAAAATAGAGTCAGATTCAGGCTTACGTAAAGTCAGTGCGATCGATACTACTTTAAGAGGGGGTTGATGGTAATTACCCTCTCCAGACTTAGAAGAGGGGGGAAACATTGCCGACAAAAGATGAGACGATTGAAGCAACGTTTACGCCCCCTATGCCTGTGTGTGATTGATTCGGGAGGGGGGGTAGCGATACGAATTGGTGTCCGAGTTTTGCCATGCAGGGCAAGGAGTCGCGCGGCAAGGGCCCAGCATGGCCCTTATGTACCCGTACTGCCGGGCGCTCAAGCTGCTCCTACACAGAAGGTTGATGATGACACCAGAGTTACCAACCATTGCTTTGGCTGCCATGTCGGGCGGGGTCCCAAAGGGGATATATATACACAACCTGTTTTGGGGATTCCACCCACGTTTTTTCGAGGGGGAGGACAAACTGCTGGGAGACAGTGTGGGAGGTGAGTTTTTCAGTAGCAGTAGTAGTAGCAGTAGTTGTAGCAAAAATGTTACTTAAGAACCACACCGCAAAACAAAAACGCGTTTTGTTTGGGATAAATTGACAACACGATACGACATCTGAACGTGAAAGTGTGGTGAGCTTAAAGCTTTATTTTTACCAACCCGCCCAAGGATTAAAAACTAAAAAAAGAAGAAAGAAAAAAAGCGTGAAATGTGTGCGTGTGTGTGGGTTTTTTTTCTTGCATGCTGATTTCATGTGTTGTGTCGAGAGTTATTATTAGTAGGCTTCTTGTTGGTTGGTGCGCGATATGTATGGAGTGTTGGAGACAGGCTCTCCGTCGAAAAAAGAACCGTGGAAACTTAAAATCGTGTTACTCGATGGGTACGTATATGCGTATGCGCTTGCGCAGGCGCGCGGGAAACGTGTCGATGTGGCGGCGTGTCACGCGTGGTGGGTGGTTTACTTCGTATCGGGTGCGTATGTGATTGCCATCGTTAGTCGTTGTTGTGGGATATACGCGAAAATGGTGGCACGATAGTTTCAAGATTGGCACGGATAAATAGGAGGGGAAAGTACTGCTGCATAGGTGCGAAATCAATGCCCGTAAAAAAAACATCCGGTACGCATGCACTATCACGGGGGACCATACATAGTAAATAGGACCTACGGTAAACAAAAAAA
>JARUPZ010000035.1:1149499-1340431 GCA_031213475.1 Nereocystis luetkeana | reverse complement strand
AATTATGGTCCCCCGTAATAGTATGCGTTTCAAGGTTCAGTGCGCCTAAACCTGGTAATAACACCACAAATGGTATCACACGGGTGATAGGATAAGACACTCATCACCCCATGTGGTGAATTTCCGACTCGAGTTTCTCCCAAACTAGGGGGGGGGGGGGGGGGGGGGGACAATGTAAATGGTCTATAGCTGTGGAGTCACCTCGTGCGTCGATACCTATTCTTGGATGGATCACCCGGCGGGTGCAATATTAATATTCACTCCATTAACGATAAAAGTATCTCGGAAAGTGTCCGAGGGAGTGTGCCATCCTGCGTGTTAAGGGCCTGTCCTTATCGGAGTTTTTCCCCCCCCCCCATAGTTTTCATATTTTTTCGCGCATTTTTGTTTTCATTTTTCAAGATTTTCTGCTGGGTTTTTTTCTTCCACTGGTGTGTATGGGTACTTCTAACTTTCCCGATATATTTTTGCTTCTGAAAGAGTTTACAAATTGTCACAGAACGCCTCCGTATCTTGATACACATTTCAAAAATTCTATTTTTTTTTGGAAATTCTAGAAAAAAAAAACTCTCCGTTAAGAGAGGTCCTCATACCGTATCCCTTTATTAAGTTTCAGGACAGACCGATGCCCCTTACCTCGCCATCTTCCGTCTAGCTGAAAGAAAGTGAAAAAGCGGAGGCATGCACCGGGGGGTGTACTCGATATTTTACATGGTCGTAGTCCTATGACCATAGACCCTCGTACCCCTAAAATGCCGGACGGAGCACGTCGGTTTTCACCGACCAGGCAGACATTGCTTGCACCAAGCCCGAAGCGCCGTGAGGTGTCCGGCGAGTCGCATGAAGGGTGAGCTGCTTTCTACTACGAACCGCTTGTGAGGCGGACTTGCATATGGATGACAGCTTCAACAAGTTGACTTAATTTCCGGTGTGGGCTACTTCCAGAGATAGCAATGGGAGTATCACATAACTGCCTCTTGGGTGCCTTACCATGACGACACTACGCGATACGATCATTCCTCCTTGTTGTGCAGAGTAAAGCTTCTCCATTCCGCACAAACGATCCAACTCGACGACCAAGTGTGACCGACCGCCCATAAACAAAACAAAAAATCGACACCCTGGTTGTCTAGCTCAGGTAGTGAGCGGCGTGTTTTACAGTGTCGTTGCTATCCGACGTCAACCCAACCCATATATAGCATATAGGGAAGAGGGGGATATTGTACTCGATAGGAGAGATGTACTCGATCTCATGCATGGTCGTAGTCGTATGACCATAGACCCACGCATCCTCACAATGCTCGGGACGGAGCATGTCGAGTTCTCATCGACCAGGCCGACATTGCTTGCACCTAGCCCGAAGCGCCGTGAGGTGTCCGGCGAGTCGCATGGAGGGTGATCTGCATCCTACTAAGAACGCTTGTGAGGCGGACTTGCACATGATGGCAGCTTCAATGAGTTAATTCAATATCGGTGTAGCCACTCCAGAGACAGCAATGGGTGTACCACATATCTGCCTCTTGGGTGTGCCTTACCATGAGCACTACGTGATACTATCATTCCCCCTTGCGCAGAGTAAAGGTATACTCCATCTCGCACATTGATCCAACTCGGCCACCACAGCTGTGACCGACCGCCGAAAAACAAAACAAAAAAACGGTACCCTGGTTGTCTAGCTCAGGTAGTGAGCGGCATGTTTTACAGTGTCGTTGCCAAACCGACGCCAACCTATACATAATATATAGGGTTTGGAGGGGGGGGGAGAAGGGATAACATATCTACTACTTTGACTACTACTACTACTGCTGTAAGACTTTATTTTTAGGAGGCCGCTGTGGGTAAAAATCCTCCCCGAGTTGAGTTGGAAAGAAATCCTACCGGCAAGACGCGCGCTAAGGTATAGAGGTATGCACCGCTGTACCACTTTTTGGCCAATATATATATATATATATATATATATATATGTTTGATGTATTTGCCTTCTGACAATGTGCAGGGCGTTATTCATTCAACATGAAAAAGCTGACATAATTCATCGAATACCACTAACTAACTTCATCGAATATTTGTATATATATATACCTACCAGGTATGTGAACGATGGGGCTCTACTTATCCGAGACACTACCGAATATCGCTGAAACGTGTTAAGATCATGGACAGCGGGACACTTTGTATCCCTGGGCAGGTCTGCCTATTAAGCCGGTACTTATTGGTACTCACGTTGATGTTCGCTTAGAGATAAAAGAGCCACTTCATCGCTTTCGTGCACGACAGAGACTGGGACCACGCTCGTGCCTCTCTGGAAAACCCCTGGTTTTCCACCTAAGATACGCCTTCCAAGTACTACATAAATACGTTCCCAGTGTCAGAACCCAGGTAATTACCGGGCTTTCAACCTCACACAAAGCAGTATCATAACACTAACCCACTCTGATGAGCCGTATATATATGCAGAATTATGGGAAATTCATGGAAACCCCGATTCCACAACTAGAACATGAGTCGAAGATGCGGCTCCTCAAAACCCACTCCCACACCTTTGAACGACAAGGCAACGAAGCCGGCAAAGTACGTAAAAAAGAATGAAAGGAAGCGTAGCCTCAAATAAATGTGTTTTACTATAGTATGTATTATTCATGGCGTACATGGCATTGGTCGTCTTGATATGCCGGTACGTTTTTAAGGGTTCTACAGGGGTGGTAACGATCCCAACCCGCCGGTCGGGTCAGAAAAAATAGTCTGGAAATCTTACGGGTCGGGTTGGGTCGAGTCGGGGGTCGGATCAGTAACAGGCCTCGAGGTTTGACCCGAATCATCGTGAGCAGCCCTGATATTTTTGCCACATTTTTTGGGTGTCACTGAGACAAGAGAGCTGTAGTAGCTCTCCTCAAGTGAGGAGAGCCTCAGAAACATAATGAGCTGTTTGTATACGAGTGTATGTATTATTATGCTTGCCATCCGACAATGTGTAGTGTTGTTCTAAAAAAGACTAAGGGCCATTCTTATCGGAGAGATTTTTCCCCATTTTTTATACATTTTTTTCGCGCAGTTTTTCAATCTTCCATATTTTCCTGTTTTTTTCCAAATAAAATGTGTGAAATTTAACAAACTTGTTTTTTTTTGTTCTGGAGAATTTCACGAATAGTGACAGAACGCCTCCGTATATTGATACATACCCCCATAATGACACAATGCATCAGGCCCACCCTCTTAAAGATATTTGGAAATTATGGAAAAAACGGTCTCCGATAAGAATGAGCCTAAGGAACAGAAAGTAAGTGAAGAGCTTGTATTATGAAATATGTACGAGTATATGTTATATATTAACCCTGCCGTTGCGCCCGTCACAAAAAAAGCACGCGTACCGTTTTGGTGCTCAAACTTCCAAATACTTCGAAGTATCTATTTATCGAGCAAAAGCATCACGCTGCTATCTATAGAATGCACTCATCAGCACCTACCTATTATTACCTGATCCTCGGTACCCTTCTGTGCCTACGAGGCAATACGAAATCGCTGATGAGTTTCGCGAGAGTGTTATATATATATATATATATATGTCTAGTGGGGGCGTGTCAATGGCTCTCGCAAGTGGAGTTGTTACTGTCCCAACCGTCGAGCCATTGTCTCCTGATTGAGTGATGAAGTTTGGCAGGTAGGTTATTCGGTGATTCAGTTCGTGTAGGACGGATGAACCGGACGAAGGATGAATGGGTGAATGTAATAAAGCATAACTGGCCGAAACTCACACCCGGGATCATACGAAAAACGTACTCACGGAAAGCTGTCAAGTTTCTCTTGAATCCAGCAGTACCCTGGTATCCTGCCGGGTACATATTACCGGTATAAATAAGTACATCTTTCACGATTAAGTAGCCCTGGTGAATAAATACATACCAGGTACGAGGTATGACAAAAACTTTCCTGAAAGAAAATAATTGTGTATAACCGCCTTACTTAGAAAAAAGATGCGGGGATAGAGAGGCTCGAACTCTCGACCTTCTGCTTATGAGACAAACGCTCTAGCCGACTGAGCTATATCCCCCCCGCATGATCGACGCCATGTTCAAACGCCATCTAGATTTCGCGATGTTCCACGGCTGGCTTTGTTAGGCGCGCTTGGACAGGGCCAGTGTGGTAGACTCACGCAAGGTGTCCCGAAGGGAGGCTGATGCAGTGCAGCACGGGACACCTACGTATCAGTGGCAAGCAACCGAGAAGGAGGAAAATTTGTCCTGGCCGGATTTCTCGCTTTTGAGAAAGGGTGCGTTATATATACCAGATATACACTAAAAAACAGCTAAAAAAAGCGACCCCCCCCCCCCCCTGCAAATTAACGATTAATTTCCTGTTTTTTTCTTGTTTCCTGCAAATAAATATCAATATCGAGGGAGGAACAAGCCGGAGGAATGCGGCCGATGACCTTGGGATGGAACGTTGACGAGGAATGGGATATATAGCTGAGATGAAATGATGTGGGGAACGTCAATTATTGGGAAACGCCTCTGGCAGAGAAGCGTATGGTGAATACTGCTGATTTACGGAAGGATATTCGGTTTTTATTGGAATGGCCTCTACGCTATATCGTCGGAAGGCAAGCATAATAAAAATAGTAATATTTTTACGACCGCTTTTCCTCTAGTGCCAGTTTTCTCAGTAGTAGTAGTAGTAGTAGTAGTAGTAGTAGTAGTAGTAGTAATAGTAGTACTAGTAGTATTTTATAGTAGTAATAGGTGTACTGACTGTGCCCGCAGCAATCATCGGACTCCATCATCGGCATAGATAGGCTTGATCTCCGCAAGAAAAGTGAGTTAACGAGTTAGTGAGTTACGTGAACCCTCTTGGGGCTTGACCCTTTGAGGACCGCAGTCTCGTTATGGGGACACACCAGTCAAACTCTAAGCAGTTCGTCCTCAAATCGGAACTGGAGTCAGTCCTAAAAGGGTTAAGAGAGGGGAAAATTTGACGACAAAAGGTGTGACGAATACCTGGTACATCAATAACGGCCACCGCTTGATTGGGGGGGGTGGTGATACAGAATTCGTGTCCGAGTTGCGACGCGAGGAGTCGCACGGCGCGGGCACAAGCAACACAGTCTTACCCGTGTGATACTACTGGGCGGCGCTCACGCTGCTCCTCCACAGATGGTTGACAGCACCAAACAAAAGTCATCAACCATTGGTTCGGTCGACATCTTGGGGGTTCGAAGGTGTTGTTAGCAGTGTACCACTGTTTCTATACTAATACTCAATACAAAGGTCCTTCCTTATATTTAGGAACAGGATGGCAGTATTTAGATTACTTGTTTTCTTATTTCTACAGGCTACCAGTGTGTTATGGTATCCCCTGTCCCCTGTTGCGGCGTTATGGTTTGTAGCTAGTGCCTGCGCATCATACCTGGCAGGCGTTTATCGCCTGTGGCTGGCTGGCCTGGCTGATGAATCTCTCGCCCCCTCGTTCAGAAGACATGCGGCGAGCAAGCAGACAATCGATAGCAAATAGAGTAGACAAGCTGAAAGTTGGCACGGAAGGGAGGTAGACTTGGTGCATGGGTTTCCTTTTGTTTCCGAGGTTTTCTTCTTTCGGGAAAGTTATGAGTGATCCATGTTGAAGATCATGCTGCACATTGTCAGATGGCAAGAGGAATAATAATAATCGATACAAGAATGATAACCTCCAAGCACCCCTTGTGAGGGGGATCGTGTTCTGACATATACATATAGAGTCGAAGGGCAAATGCAAACCAGATATATATATATATATACTTCCAAGAAGTAGTTTATCTCTAAATAGTTGTTGTTGCGCTTGTTTGCTATCTATCTGACAATGTGTTAACAACAGCATGAACTTCAACGTTGATCACTCATAAACATTCCCCGAAAAAAAGAAACGTCCAAGGAAAACAAACCTAAACAAGAAAGAAAATAAATCCATCACAATAGACGAAACCCAGCTCCCACACGATATATATGCACCGATTTTTCCTCCTTATAAACTTCTAGCTTCGTACTAAATGTGCATGGCGATGGTCGGGCAGCTCGGCAGAAGAGGCGAAGGAGGGCGGAGGGGATCATATCGGGCGCCGTGGAAACCCCCAATATTGAGCTGTATATCTGTATATCATCGTGCACGATTATAACGTTATTTATCACCTGCCTCGATATACCTCGTAGACTGCTGTATACGGCCAGGCGAGAAGCGTCCACATGTCGAAAAAAAGGTGCGGGGATAGAGAGGCTCGAACTCTCGACCTTCTGCTTATGAGACAAACGCTCTAGCCGACTGAGCTATATCCCCCCCGCATGGATGGCGACGTTGGTGAGAGGGCGCGTGGACCTTACCACACGACGACGTTTGCCGGCTCGGGCTGGGACTGGGACAGTGACATGGACAGGGACAGGGCCGGGGCCAGAGACAACGACAGTTTACTCAGGTGGCCAGGACCCCCCCCTTGCGCACTGTGGGCGTAAAAAATCCTTTTGGAGACAAAGGTGTCGACAACGGTCCGTCTGGTATTAATAGTGTGCTACATAGTTCAACGTCTCCACAAGAATTTTGTTCTACTCCTCCTGTGTAAACTGTCTCTGTCTGCGTCCCTGGCCTTGCCCCTGACCAAGTCCATGTCCATGTCCATATCTATATCCATATTATTATTATTATTATTATTATTATTATTATTATTATTATTATTTCTCTTGCCATCCGACAATGTGCAGCATGATCTTCAACATGGATCACTCATAGCTTTCCCGAAAGAAGAATATCTCGGAAACAAAAGGAAACCCATGCACCAAATCTACCTCCCTTCTGTATCCATGTCCATGTCCATGTCCATGCCCATGCCCATGCCCCTGTCCCAAAACCCGAGCGAGCGAACATCGTCGCGTGGTAAGATCCAGGACCCACTCAACCACAGCGCTATCCATGCGGGGGGGATATAGCTCAGTCGGCTAGAGCGTTTGTCTCATAAGCAGAAGGTCGAGAGTTCGAGCCTCTCTATCCCCGCACCTTTTTTCATGATGAAAAGTACATACCATGCCGATATTGACTCCCACAACGTGTTGACAACAGTGCGCCTAATGGTGTGTTACATAATTCAACGTCTCCACGAGAATTTTTTAACCCCACGTTGTGGAAGGGGGGAGGTCCCGGCCACCTGTCTGTGTAGCAATATGCGTGGGGGGAGGATGCGCTTTGCTTGGTGCGCATCGGGTTCCACCAAAATCGATACCTGGTACTACATGTAGTATAATGTCCAATGTGGTGGAATACTCCTAGGTTTCCTTGTTGGGTTCCTCTTGGTGTTCTTCTCCTTTCTTCATTCGCGGTGCATGTGTATTAGTCATCAATGTTGAAGCTCATGCCGCATATTGTCGGACGGAAAACAGTCTGGGATTTTTCTGGGTGATGGACGCTGAAGCTCATCAGCTGCACATCAGGGCATTATAGGTACAGGGCTCCGGCGTCTGTTGCGCAGGTGTGTTAGCCCCCCGCAGCGGGCACCGGAGGGCCGCCGGAGGCCCCCCCCACCGTAGGGGTCGCCGGAATGTCAAAATATGCGATATATCCGTGGGTGATATATGCGTGGGCGACATCTGCGTGGACATATTTGCCCGAAAACCACTTGACAGGGTGCCTTTAGACGCCTGACAGCGTTTTTTACGCACGCGAA
The DNA here is from genome assembly GCA_031213475.1 of Nereocystis luetkeana. Taxonomy (NCBI): domain Eukaryota; class Phaeophyceae; order Laminariales; family Laminariaceae; genus Nereocystis; species Nereocystis luetkeana. The sequence continues at coordinate 1,332,756 of JARUPZ010000035.1, read as the reverse complement.
ACATTTTCCCCGCCTTCTCGAGAGCGAGAACCTGTCGACTCGTCAAGGGTCATCCTAACGTCGGAGTTAATATCGTACTATCACGGGGGACCACATACTGTATACCTGGTAGTAAATAGGACCTACGGTACATGCAAAAGATCTATATATTTCCCTGTTTTTACCATTAATTAACAATGTTCGGTCCTAGTTATATGACAACGGTCCCCTGTAAATAGGTGCATACATATCATGTGCATAGACCACCCTTCCCCCCCGCGATCCCCCCCCCCCGCCCCCCCCCCCCCCTCCCGCCTCACGAAGAAAAAACACGTGTACCATCATCGTACAACAGAAAAATGGGAAAAGGAGCGAGAAGAAGGCCACGTTCCATCACCTGTGACTGGGCGCTTCCACTGCTGGGTGGGGTAGTACCGTGAATGGTGTGTAAAAGGGTGATTGATACGTACCTACCTGCTATTTTTCGTACACATACCAACCACGGCGCTTCTTTGAAGGGTCTCTCCACCACTGCCGCGGCTACTACTACTACTACACTGCTGTTGTGCCAGTATAATGTACTGCTGCCGCAGCAGCTGTAGAGACCCTGCTGCTGCTTACCGGTATGAAATACTTGTACTTCAATTCAGCCCGATTTTCGATTTATCATAATTTTGTGCATTTTGGGAGAAATCGTAAAAAAAAGGTGCGGGGATAGAGAGGCTCGAACTCTCGACCTTCTGCTTATGAGACAAACGCTCTAGCCGACTGAGCTATATCCCCCCCGCACGGGTAACATTTCAGGTTTCTTGTTCGCATATATACTTGGTAGTTTATTTTTTGGAAGTTTGAATTCATCGATTTCTTCGTGTTATTTTGCGGCCTTGTGCACAGAGGAGACACCCTCTAGTACACATTATCTTTCTTCATGAACAGCAAAAAGTGTTCTATTAATACACCACCTGACACAACAGCCAGTCGTAGCCCCGTCGAGTATAACTCTCGCTATCGTACAAAAAAAAAAAGGCGCGAAAGGTTTTCCATAATTTCCTAGCGCAGCTACTTGGGGGGATATAGGATTTCGCGTCCCCGTTTTTTTAAACTCATCACGAGCAGGGCAGTAGACACACGCACATCGCATCACCTCTCACCACCCAGCTGTCCCCACATAACCAACATCTGCGCTATGTCATCACTGGAAAAGGGGGGCGGGGCCGGTGCTGGAGCGGGATCGGCGCCAGCTTCGGCTGGAGGCTCGATCAGCGCCAGCGCGGCCGAAGCTAACAGCGCCAACGAGCAGGCCGAGGAGAGGATCATCACGGAGGAGTACAAAGTGTGGAAGAAGAACACCCCCTTTCTGTACGACGTGGTGATGACCCACGCCCTGGAGTGGCCGAGGTATGTTTCTCGCGCGCTTGTCTCTGCAAGCGTCTGCGTTGGTTTGCGTGTGAGCGTGGTGGAGCGAAGGCACTGCTGTTCGTACAGCAGCAGCAGTTTGAGCATCAAATGAAATTTGAGCCACAGCTCCTCTACACCTCTACGCAGCAGCAGCTTCGCTCTCATCGTTTCTGGCGCGCGACGAGTCGGGTCGCATGCGGTGCGTACCAGCAGAGGCGCCAGCCTCCGCCAGCCTGCCAGCCTGCGAGGGTGCTATGTGCGACATTACACCTTCGTGATCGAGACCAGGCCGTCTGTGGCAGCAGTGGGTTGGTACCTTGTTCCGTTGCCGAGAATCGTCGGCGCGCACTTGGGCTCGCTGAACTCACTCGTTTTCCCCAAATTCAAAAACGGAACCCGGCTGCTACACCGAAGGCCTGGGAGCCTACCTGCTGCTGTAGATTGTACCACTCTGTCCGGAAATTTAAAGACTCTTCGTACATCCACTTTAATACATATTCGGTCCTTATATTTTAGTACAGAGAGAGTGTTATGTCATATCTGGTACCAGGTACCCGGTACCCTGCTGTTTACCCGCGGGTCAGAACTTTACGTGCTCGGATACTCGGATGGGAGTTTGGCACACAGCAGTACGTAGCACTTACAGAGTAGATACAGTACATTAAACTGGTACCCGTTGGTCTACAGCAACAGTATCATCGTACCAGTACGGCACAGCTGTACAGCGGCAGTAGTAATATGGGGGACCATAGTAAATACCTGGTAGGACCTACGGCAGACACAAAAAACTATATATTTTCTTGTTTTACCCGCACTATACGCGTACCAGGTATATACGTAGCGGCAACCCCGCACACTATTATCATACTATCCCTTCTGTCACCTGCTGTGCCAAGCGATCCCCGATTCCACAGCACTTTGCGGGCAACTGACACTCTAGAGTGAATACTACGTAGTACTGCTTAGCAAGAAGAGCGCGCAGAAGGCCAAGTGCGCACCTGGTCCGGCAGTAAGTATCGGATATCTTCGCCCTACCTTGACGATTCGGATGCACCCCCCCTTGACCCTTTTAGAACTGCAGTTCCGTTTTGGGGACAATCCACTCAAAGTCTAAGTAGTTTGTACCCGAAACGGGACTGCAGTCCTAAAAGTTAACCCCCGGGCTGCCTTCGTACCCAGCCCGGCCTGCTTGCTTCGTGTATACCAGTACTCTGTACCCGGTATGAGATGGACGGTGCTGTCGTGGTCATGTTCTTTGAGCCTTTCACACCTCGCGACAGATCGTCTACAGATCGTTCCCGCTGGATGATCTAGATCTTTGAGGGCAGATGGATCCCTGATCTGTATGATGTGTATGATCTAGCTCATGTTGCCGAGTGCGAGCCGTATAACCCGCATGATCTCTCTGTCTGTGGTAGGACATGTTTCCTGGGTTGGATCTGTTCTGTTGCTAATTAGTACAGATCCTCTGCACAGCGTATCATAACGGCAGGTTTTGATATACAAGGTATACTGGCACGGCTTTACCTATGTACGGGTATAGATTATCTACTGGTGTGTAGAGCGTGAACTCTCCGACGTGTGGACCCTTTGCGTCCCCCTGTGTAGCCCTGTACCTATGAATACCTCTTGTATGCGATAATATACATAGCAAAGGCATTAAGGCCCCGGCGCGTGTTTGGGCGTTACGCCCTCGGAGGGCGCTGGAGGTTACCGCCGTTTATATGGTCTGTGTCACACATATACACGTGCACGTGTCGTACGTATTTATATATGTATCACTTAGGCCAAGTATTATGGGAAAATTTTGAGACGTTATTTCTGTCTTTTTATTTTGTGAGTTTTCGGGCTACAGAAAAGTGTGGGTGAAAATATATAACGTGTATTATGGGTTCTGATTTTTAAAAGTGGTTTTGTTTAGTATTGGTTGATCGTGGCTTCGTCTGAGGTGGGGTCCAACAGCTTGGCTTCGGCCTGTAGCATCTTCATCCAAGTTGATTTTCTGTAGTCTGGGCGTGGCTTGGCACGTCGCGAGCGTTTTACGGCAGGCGTCTCAGCGTCCTCCTCGTCGTCTTCAAACGTTGCGAAGGCAGCGGCGGCCGCGAGCGTGGTTTCAGCATCCAAACACGGGAGGATTAGCGCCGGCGACATCGAGTCGCCATCGCTGCTGCTGCTGCTGCTGCTGCTGTTGCTGCTGCTGCTGCTGCTGGTGCTGCTGTTGCTGCTGCTGCTGCTGGCGGTGCTGCTGCTGCTTCTGCTACTGCTGGTGCCGCTGTTGCAGCTGCTGCTGCCACCGCTAATATTGCTTCCATGTGAAGGAGAAGCCATCTCTCTTTACACAAGCGCCGTAGTTACCGCCCGCCGTCGGCTTGATGCTTTCGCGTGGTGGGTGACGGGTGGCAGGTGCGCAGGTAGATAGGTGGGCTGGCAGTAGTAGTGAGATGTAGCACCCAAAATACGAAAAATCTCAGTTCTCAGAAATCAGCAAAACCTCTCAGAACTGAGCTCAGTTCTGAGAGGTTTTGCTGATTTTTGCCCCCTCCAGGAACTGAGATCAAAAATATCGATGATTTCCTGTCCCATAATAGATGGTTCTGATTTTTGGGCTTCGGAGATCGCTGAAAAAGCCAGAAATAACGTCTCAAAAATTCCCATAATACTTGGCCTTAGATAAGGAATATAAGGAATATTTAGTCATTAATATTAAGACCACGCGGTGCTTATATTTACGTCCAGAGTGGTATGAATGACTGTGCACGCCCATACCGCCCACGTTTACTTATATACGCATGGTATTCATACCTGCTTCCCGAATGTCGTCGATGCCTTCGAAGGTTGTGCACAACCAGTCACAAGGCGTATTTCTCGTTCCTTCGTGCCTCATCTTCTCCCGGCCCCCCTTGATCCCCTCACCCCCCCCCCCCCCCCTTCCCTCCCGAACCACAATCGCGTGGCGCCACTCTACGCCTATGCGAAACGAAACAAAACGATAAACGCGAAAACACATGAACAAAAACCAAAACAAAAATCCGAATCCAAAACGACAGCCAAAACTAATTCCGAAACCGACACCAAAACCCGAAACCAAAACCGATACCATCACCAAAACTATATCACCTAAACCGAAACCAATCATCCAAAAAACCCGAATGAAAATGACAGCTTGACAGTTCAGTGGCTGCCGACGGTGAAGGCCCAGGAGAGCAAGGACTACGCCGTGCACAAGCTCGTCCTCGGCACGCACACCTCCGGCTCCGAACAGAACTACCTCATGGTGGCCAACGTCAACCTCCCGGTGGCCGGCGCGGAGATCGACAACCGCACGTACGACGACGAGAAGGGGGAGATGGGCGGCTTCGGGGGCGTTCACGGGAAGGCAAGTGGTGCCTCGCTCGCGGCCGGTGGCTCACGACTCCCGAGCCGATGTTGCTTTCGATTTTTAAGCTACTGTATACGAAGTGTATGTTATGATACTCGTAATCGTTCGTTTCTTTTCTTTCTTTTCTTTTTATTGCATATTTTCCCGGGCTGTCCTCGGTAATTTTACCGCCGCGGTAAAATTACCGCGATCAAACCACGGTTGGTGGTAAATACCGCGATTCCCGTGACTTCCCGTGGTTTTTGCTTGCCGCGGAAGCGTGCCGTGCAAATACCGTAATCGCAAGTAACCGTGTCATGATGTACCGTATCAACATTTTATGCCGAAGATAGCCCTGATATTTTCTTGTTGTTTTTGTTGTTGTTGTTGTTGTTGTTGTTGGGGAGCATACAGTAGTAGTTAGTATTACTCAGAACCAAGCATAGTGTGTAGACTTATTACGGGGGACCATAGTTAATAGGGACCTATAGTACACATAAAAACCTATATATTTAACCATTTTCACCAACAATATTTGGTCCTATTAACTATGGCCCCCCGTATTAGGGGGATATACATGGTTCTTGGGTCCGTGGTGGGTTCTGATTATTATGGCGCCTCGTACTACTACTCCTGTAGTCAGAATATGGCGTCCCCCCACTCTACGTACTTATTATTGTGGGGTTTGCTCTTTCGCTCTTCCCCTTGTTTGAGCTGTTGGGGTATTCTTATTCATTGGAGGAGGCGGCGGGGGGGGGGGGTTGTACTCATTATCATGTATGGCCGTAGGCGTATGACCATAGACCCTCGCATCCCTACAACGACCGGACGGAACACGTCGGGTTTTCACCGACCAGTCAGACATTGCTTGCGGCGGGGGGGGGGGGGGGGGGGGGGGGGGGGGGGGGGTGGGGGGGGGGGGGGGGGGGGGGGGGGGGGGGGGAATCAGAGGCGTGCACGGAAAGGCGAGTGCCGCCGGTGGTGCTTATTTTTTGCAGTTAAGACACTCGCATGTATCATACATGTTCTTATCATTTTTGCGTTTGTCAGAGTATGCTGTCACCCAGCTGTACCGTAGGTTCTATTCTTCCCCTTGCTGTGGTGTTATTGTGTGTTGGAGGGAGATGACGGGGGGGAGGGTATGAGGGCGCGGGAAGGGGGGGGGAGGGGTATCTGGAGAATGTCCCGGGAAGGGGGAGGTGAGGGGCTTTGTGCATGGCAAGACATGCTTGGCGCTCGCGGCAGGTTTATCCTTTTGCGGCTATTGATAGCAACCGCAGTCCCTTTTCTATCGTACGCTTCGTCTCGCTTTTTTTTGTATCTGTTGTGTGTGTCCCCTCTCGCCGTCCCCTGTCTCAGGGCTTCTCTATTTGTGTTGTCCGGGGTTTTTTTTCTCCCTGTATTTCTTCTCTTGTCCCCGCTCTGCCACTTTTTTTTTTTTTTTTTTGATCATTTTCGATCCGTTGCTTTCTCTTCCCTTCTCAAATTTCGTCCCTTCTCTCTTCTCTTTCTCTCGCTCGTCGTTCCCATGCATCTTGCTGGGTATATATTAATTGTCTGTTCTGTTTTGTGTATTTCCGTCTTTTTTTTTTCCCCCACTGTCCTCTTGTTCCAGGTGGAAGTGATGGTGAAAATCAACCACGACGGAGAGGTGAACCGCGCGCGCTACATGCCGCAGAACGAGTTCGTCATCGCCACCAAGTCTCCCTCGGCAGACGTGTGCGTGTTCGACATCTCGAAGCACCCCAGCGTACCTCCGGCGAACAGCGGGTGAGATGCCCCCCCCCCCCCCCCGGCATTGTAGGGATGCGAGGGTCTATGATCATACGACTACGGCCATGCATGAGATTCAGTACATCTCTCCTATGGAGTACACCCCCCCACCCCCCCAGACACACATTAATGTAGCTTACCCTCCGTGCGACTCCTCGCCGAAAACCTCACAGTTGTTCGCGCTTGGTTGGTGCATGCAATGCTCATGCCTGGTCGATGAATACCCCCGGCGTGCTCCGTCCCGGCATTGCTGATTGTGTATAGGGATACGCGTACAGTAGGGTCTATGGCCATAAGCCGACGACCATGGATGGCATGAGTGCTCCCCCCCGCCGCGTAAACCCACGCACACAAACCCCACTGTGTAACCACGAGTCATGAGCTCTCGACCCACCGTTTACGAACAAGGTCGGAGACTTATTATGTGACGATCAATCACACTGCGCCCCCCTCCCCCCCCCCCCCCCAACCCCGCCCCGAGTTCCGTCCCGTTCCTTCCCCTTCCGCCGTCAAAGTAGTATGTACCTGGTAGTGCGGAATGGTTTTGTGTGTGTGTCCGTGGGCGGTGCTAGTGGACCGCGAATGGGGTGGGTGATGTGGGGTGTGCCCACCACCATTCTGTGCGTCAATATATGGATCGTTTGGTCTTCATGGTGATGCCTAAATGTTGCTTAATAGTTTCGTCCAGAGCGGCACGCTACATAGATGAGAGAGATTCCATCAAGGCCGTTTTTTTTCTTCTTCATTTTGTGGGTTGTTTTCAGTTGTATTGCACAGTTTGGTTGTTTGGTTGTCTGTTCGTTTTTTCGTTCGATTGTTCGTTTCGTTCGTTCAGGTTTTTTTCTGGTTTTTTTTTCTGGTTTTTTTTTCTGGTTTTTTTCTGGTTTTTTTTATCTTCTAACAAAGTTTTCAGTAGTGTCAACAGCGAACAAAAAATCAAACATACCGAAAACAAAATTATACCAAATCAAACCAAGCCACACGCAACAACAACTGCTGTCGGTCGAGAGCAGGTGTCGAGCGGAGCACCGGTGCAAGGGCCACACGAAGGAGGGCTACGGGCTCAGCTGGAACCCGCACGTCGAAGGCCGCCTACTCTCGGGAAGCGACGACGGGCTGGTTTGCTACTGGGACATCAAGGGGGCCGGCCAGACGGTAGAAGCGACTCAAAAATTCGGTGAGGGGGCGAGGTGGGGTGGGGTGGAATTCGGTTGGGACTCTGGACTCTAGGAGGCGTGTAGGGCGGGGGGGGGTTAGAGAAAGTGGGAGCGTAGGGTGGGGGGGGAGAGAGGGGGGGGTGGGGGGGGGGAATGAAGGAGATAGAGAGAGTTTAACGAAATACGCAGGGGGGGGGGAGAGGGATGGGGTATAGGGGCGGGGGGTGCACTCATGTGACGCATGGCCGTAGTTGTATGGGGGGACAACGGTAAACCATGAGGGGGGGGGTGTGGCGGGGGGGTAAGAGGAAGAGTTTGGCCTTTTTATGAGACCTCTAGGAGGGGACAGAGGGCAGCGGGGACCAAGGAGGAGAAAAAGTGAGAGGGGAAACAGGGGGAAGGGGGAAGGAAGGAGGGGGTAGGGGCTGCGACGGTCGTAGGTGAACAGGGGTGCCAGGCGGGGGGGAGGGGGGGGGGAGGGCAGGGGGAAGGAAGGATGGGGAAATGGCTGGGGCGGTAGACGGGGGGGGGGGGGTGGAGGTTGATGTGTTGACCGGGGGGGGATGGGGGGGGTTGCACTCATGTCATGCATTGCCGTCGTCATACTGTATGACCATTAGACGCTCGCATCCCTGCAACGCCGGGACGGAGCACGCCGGGTTTTACCCTCATCCGGAAATTTAAGGACTGCTTCGGGTATTCATATGAATACACGGACGGCCCCTACATTTTTTCGGACAGATTGGTATTGCTTGTGGTTCGAGCGAAAGGGTAGCGCCCCCCCCCCGACGCCTGGTACTGCTGAGGGGGCTCAGGTTTTGCTTATCGAAACGTGTTCTTGCCCTTCCCCCCCGGAAGAACGACGGAGGAGAGCCGTAGCAAGCGCTGCGCCCCTGATGCTTGCCTGGTGAGGCACTTTTTTTTGCTGGTTAGGGATACGCTTCGAAAGTGTTACGTGTGCCTTTTTTTTGCTGCTGCTGCTTCGGAGTGTTCCTTGCCCTTTATCACGCCAAGCTCACCGCTTTGCGCCCTCCCTCTCTCTCTCCCCCCCCCCCCCCCCCCCCCCCCCCCTCGCTCCCGCTTCCGCGCCCCCCTCCCTCCCCTTCTTTCGCCCACCTTGTGGTTTCTTTGCATGTCGTCTCTGTTTTTTTTCGCGCGGGACGGAAATTATTTTTTTATCGGAATGAAAATTACACTGAACGAAAAAAAAAGAGGGGCATACGGCTGTGGTCGGAGATGTGGCGTGGCACCAGCATAACCCGAAGCTGCTCGGCTCTGTGGGGGACGACAAACAGCTGCTCTTCTGGGACACGTCTGTGGACGGGTCCAAGCCAACAACCGTTATCTCGGAGGTCAGTAGCGGTCGGGGGGCGGGGGCGGTAGGGGGTGACATGATGGAGGGGGGGGGGGGGTGTACTCATTATCATGCATGGCCGTAGTAGTATGACCATAGACCCGTGGGGGGGGGGGGGGGGGGGAAGGGGTTGTACTCATTTGTTGCTTGCCCTAGTCATTTGACCATTGACCACGCACCCCTTCCGAGACGGGGGCGGTACTCTTTATCATGCATGGCCGTAGTCGTATGACCATAGACCGTCGCATCCCTACAATGCCGGAGCGGAGCAGCACGTCGGGTTTTCACCGACCAGGCAGAGGTGTAGTGTAGTTATGTCATGCATGACCGTAGTCGTGTGACTATAGACCCGCGTATCGAGGGGGAGGGGTAAGAATGGAAGATGTTAGGACGCGGGGGGGGTTGGAGGGGTAAGGAGGGGAGAGATTAGGAGGCGGGGGGAGGCGGGGGGGAGGTACTCATCATCATGCGTGGCCGTAGTCGTATGACCATAGACCCTCGCATCCCTACAATGCCGGGCCGGGGCACGTAGGGTCTTCACCGACCAGGCAGGGGGGGGCTACTCGATACCTGGTAGGAGATATGTACTCGATCTCGTCCATGGCCGTAGTCGTAAGACCATCATAGCCTGGAGGAGGGGGTAAGAAGTGAACAAGACTAGAACACGAGGGTGGGAGTACAAGAGAAGGAGCATAGGAGGTGGGGGGTGGGGGGCGACCCATATTCGAAAAAATGGTTGACACACACTGTGACGAATGGTAACTAACCCTCACCCTAACTCTAAGCCAATCAGAGCAGCCCTAACCCTGACCCTTTGCCAATCAGAGCAACCCCTACCCTGACCCTAAGCCAATCAGAGCAACCCCTACCCTAACCCTAAGCCAATCAGACCAAATCTCGAATTAATGGTAAGCTGTACTGGGGGCTGGTGGGGTGCGATGCGGGGGGGGGGGGGGGGGACGGAAGGGGAAGCGAGGGAAGAAGACTGGTGGGTGCTATGTGGGTCACTTTTGGTGGAGAGGCGTCGGTGATAAAGTGAAGTGTGGTGGAGAAAAGAGGAGAAAGAGAACGACGCGGAGGACGTAGTTGAGGGAACGACGCGGAGGACGTAGTTGAGGGGGGCTCACTGAGACGCACAGACGCACGGACAGGGGTGGGGTGGCGATAGCGAGAGAGGGAGAGAGAGAGAGAGAGAGAGAGAGAGAGAAAGAGAGAGAGAGAGAGAGAGAGAGAGAGAGAGAGAGAGAGAGAGAGAGAGAGAGAGAGAGAGAGAGAGAGAGAGAGAGAGAGAGCGGGAAGGGCAAAGAGAAGGTGGCGGAGGAGGAGGAGGATTGCAGAGGTGCAGAGCCCGTCCTCGCGGAAGCAGTCGCCCGCCATTGACGCTTCATTTTTGTTCGTTTTTTACATATCCTGTGTTTACCTTCCGTCCTTCCGGGCCGCCCTTGTCCCTTGTCCCCTGCCCCCTTCTCCTCGCCTCCTCGCCTTCTCGGTGATGGTTGTAACCAAACCTACATAACGAAAAAACTGCTCCACTGCTGTGCATGCATAGGCGCACTCGGCGAACATCAACTGCCTCGCATTCAATCCCTTCAACGAGTTCCTGCTGGCGACGGGGTCGTCGGACACGTCGGTTGCCCTGTGGGATATGCGCAACATGGGGAAGCCGATGCATCTGCTGGGGAAGCAGGGCGGCGACGGGGGAGACGGGGAGGTGAGTTAGCACGTTATTTCTGTGTCCCGTGTGTGCTGTGTGTGTTGTGTGTGTTTTTGTTGTTGTTATTGTTTTTTGTTGTTGTTATTGTTTTTTGTTTTTGTTTTTGTTTTTTTTCGCGAATAATCGGTTTCACAACATTGGACAGGATGATCAATTTTCCACTTACTTGATGGATCTAGAGCTTTCAGGGCCAGATGTATCCCTGATCTGTGTGATCTGTGTGATCTGTGATATGTGTGATATGTGTGATCTGTGTGATATGTATGATCTTCATGATCTTCATGATCTGTATGATCTGCATGATCTGTAGCTCATGTTGCAGAGTGGAAGTCGTTTCATCTGCATGGTCTAGGACATGCCTCCTTGGGTGGTTCCGAACTGTACCGATCCCGCACAGCACAGCATAATAGAAAGTTAGGGTCGGAATGAGTTTTAATGTACTGCTGGTCTTGGTGTTGGACGTGTGGCAGAAAAAGTTCCTTGTTATTTTCGCTGCAGCCCGATTTTTTTATTTTTTTATTTGTTTACAACGCGTGAACGTTCGGTCGGTGTTGTTGATCCCTCCTACAGTTGTCTTATGTTGTTGTACACTTGTTGTGCTTTCTTTTTTCTCTTGTCTTGCATTTCTGTATTTGGGTTTTTGGGGGTGGCCAGGGCGGAGGGGTGGTGGGGTGTTGCGTGTCCCGATATTTTTTTTTCGGTGTCAACTCCTTGTTTTAGTTTTTATGATTTTTTGTGAAATTTTATGAAGAACGACAGGGGTCAATGAGCTCGACGACAGGTACTCGTGTCGAAGGATTGTATTGTCAGTACGTATTTCTGTAATCCTTTCAATAGACCCGGTGATTCGAAGAACACCCCGCTCCACCGTCACGGCATGACCATCACACCCACCCCCTCCCCCAACCTTCAGCGCTCTTGTCTCCACCCGCCCGCCTTCTACCCTCCCCCGCCCCCCCCTCCCCACACCCGCCTCCCCCAACCTTCACCCACCCCCACACCCCCACTACCCAACCTCCTGCCTTACCCCGCCCCCCTCACCTCCACCCTCGCCTCCACCCCCCCCCCCCCCCCCCCCTCCACCCCCCTCCTCCACCCACCCACACCCTACCCACCCACGTCTCACCCCCGCCCCACCCACATCCCTCCCCGTTCTCCAACTCCCTTTCGATGCTTCACGAATCAAGGTGTTGGGTGTCCAGTGGGCTCCTTTCGATGAGACGGTTTTGGGTTCGTGCAGCTCCGACCGACGGGTGAAGGTCTGGAGCTTGAGCCGCATCGGGGAGGAGCAGACCCCCGAGGATGCGGAGGACGGTCCTCCGGAGCTGCTGTTTATACACGGGGGGCACACCAGCCGGGTGGGAGACTTCAGGTGTGATGCGGTGGTGGTGGTGGTGTTTGGGGGGGGGTAAGGGGTGGTGGTGGTAGGGGGGGGGGGGGTAAGGGGTGGTGGTGGTGGTGGGGGGGGGGGGAAGGGGGGGGCGTGGGTGGGCGAGGAGGGCTAGGGGTGAGGGTGTACTCATTGGGGGGGGGTAGTGGTAACGGTAGCGGAGGTAGTTCGTGGTGGTGGTGGTGGTTGGGTCGGTGGGTGTGGTTGTGTTGTGTTGTGGTGGTTCACAGTGCCTTGTTGTTGTTGTTGTTGTTGTTGTTTTTGGTGTCGCTTGCTGCTGTGCTTCTGCTGCTGCTGCTAGTGGTGCGTCGTTACTGCTGTTCTGTTGCTGCACTGCGGCACCCACAGCTCTCGCTGGTGCTGTTGTGCTGCCTCTTGCTATGGAACGCTTATTTCCGGAGCCCGTCGCTATCTGTAGGTCTTGCGGCGGACGAGCGTTGCTTGTGTTTTTTTTTTGTGAGCACACCAGTAGCGTGGTGCAGACTGTCGGCATGTGTCCGCCTGCGTTTACCAGTTGGGGTATGCGAGACGTTTGAGGGGGGAAGCCGTCACGGGGGCACGTGCGCTGTTACGTTTCGCGCGAGTCGGTTCGTGTTGCGGTTGGGGCGCGCGTTCTCTCATTTTTTCCGGCGTGGACGTTCGGCTTGTCTGTTCGGTGGGCCTGTAAGTTGGCTTTACTGTAAACCGACTAGTTCTTAGTTGGCTATGTAGGTGTTGCAGTTAGTTGCTTCTCTGTTTGATAAGGCTGTGAGTTGGTTGACTATAAGCCGATACCTTGACTGACTATAAGCCGACTACCTGGTACCAGGTGGACTCCTGTTACGCGGGACCGTGGTTAATAGGACCTACGGTACACACTAAAACCTATATATTTAGCTATTTTTGCTAACAATATTTGGTCCTATTAACTATGACCCCCCGTAATAGTAAGGCGATTATTTCATAGTACTTAGTTGGCTGTGTAGGTATTGGACTTAGTTGGCACTTACAGTAGTTGGCTGTGTAGGTACTGCAGCTCTTTGCCTGCCGTACTTTTTAGCGAAGTGCTGCGTCTGTCTTGGTATATATGTATGACTGTGGCGCGTTTATGGCTCGATTTTTTATTTTTCTTGTTCGTCAAAGGACTAAAATTCAATTAGTTAACTTCTTCCGCCACCCAACTGATGAGTAGCCGTCAAGCCAAGCCAATAACGCATACCACTCTGTCCCGCAATATAAACACCGTTTGGTTTGATAATTAGTGTGAAACCGGTGCTTACATAAGGGGACAAAGTGGTATGCCTCACTCACTCACAGCCCCGCCGCTGTTTTGGAGCTTTCCTGTTACGCCAACCATGAATACCTACCTACGACTCTCGGGCGGAAAATATAAGAACCTTTCAGGCATTAATACGAAGATAAAACCGTCCTTGTGTTTTCGCCCGGAGTGGTTTGATGAGTATTATCGAGGTAAGAGCAAATACCTGGTACCCTGGTATGTGTTTTGTATGTACGGGAGAAGTTGACCAATCAAATCAACACGGGTTGTTGTACCCGTATAGTCCGTAAGTGCACCTGGTACCAGTTCTGCTGTAGCAGTTGACGCGCGATCGAGAGGACGCGGCGAGAGGCAGGGTCGTCGAGACAGCCCCAAGGCGTGGTAAAAACTGGTTTAACCCTTACAAAACCGCAGTACCGTTTTGGGGACAAACTACTTGGAATTTGAGTGGCAGTCCCGTTTTGGGGACAAACTACTTGGAATTTGAGTGGTTCGTCCCCAACAGAGGACTGCGGTTCTAAAAGGGTTAAACCCCTTTAGAACTGCAGTCCCGTTTTGGGGATAATCTACTTGGAATTTGAGTGGTTTGTCCCCAAAAGAGGACTGCGGTTCTAAAAGGGTGAAGACCAATACGAAAATAAAACACCCAGGGTGGTCTGCATGTTTTTGGGGACAACACACTTGTAGTTTGTGTGGGATCTTGTTCGCGGTCGTAAAATGGTAAAACAAAAAAAAATACTGCGCTGCGTACTGTATTCTGGTGCAGTTTTTTTTTTCGGCATGGTTTGTTGTACTGTATCAAAAGGCGTAGTGACCGAGCTTTCCCCTTCTACAAGGCTCGGAGGCATTCGGGCGTGCGGGGTGATTGATTGACACAAGACGTGAAAAAAAAGACGATGACGTTTTGTGTGCAGCTGAAAGAAAAAAAACGAGATGGCCCCACCAGCCGTTGAAATCTTGAATATATATTACGGGGGACCATAGTTAATAGGACCTACGGTACACACAAAAACCTACTAATTTACCTATTTTTACTAACAATATTTGGTCCTATTTACTATGCCCCCCCGTAAAGTAATATCTATCTATATGTAGCCCCAGAAAATTAAAGGCACACGTAGCGACCGGCGAAAGGAATTCGGTATCTCAAATGTCTCCCGGATGACGCTATTCGGCGTTTACGGCTACACGGGGGGAATGAACCCCCACAAAAGTGCCACATACGAAGAAACACCATACTTTTTCGAGTGCCGCCTTGTCCGGAACCGTGTAAGGACCATTTGAGTGTTTATGTGAAAGCCAAACCGTCCTAACATTTCGGACCAGATGTTATAATATTTGCGTATGTACTGCAGTGTATGATGCCGGCAGTGTTTGCTAGTATTAATGGTGTGCGTGCTTTGTCCTGTGGGATAAAACTTTCTGTTCTAGCTGTGCCGTCTACATCCTGGCCTGCCTATCTTTCCGTGCTGTCGGCCTTTTGCCCTCTGACCCCCCCCCCCCCCCCCCCCCACGCTCCCTCCCCCCAACTTTAGCATCGCCTCCATACGACACAGCTGGGACGCTGGCGACGAAACGCTGACGACGACTGGGTGTGCGTGCATCTCCGTGTCGGAAGAGGCAACAACCTAGCAGATCTGACTCCCCCCTCCCCCTGCCCCCGACTTTCCGCCGCCTCCATACCATACACAAAGCTGGAACGCCAACGACGACTGGGTGCGCGTGCGCCTCGGTGTCAGAAGACAGCATCCTGCAGATCTGACTCCCCCCCTCTCCCCCCCCCCCCCCCCCCCCCGCTTCCCCCTCCCCCCAACTTTCCATCGCCTCCATACACGCAGCTGGAACGCCAATGACGACTGGGTGTGCGCCTCGGTATCGGAAGACAACATCCTGCAGATCTGGCAGATGGCAGAAAACATTTACGTGGAGGAAGCAGAAAACGACGACCCCGACGAGGTGGAAGATCAGGAACTCGAGGACTAGAATCAATTTTGTTTTTTGTTTGCAGGAGCAAATCATCTGTTCTTCTTGTTTTTTTTTGTTTTCCTTGATTTTTTTTTCACGACACTGCCTTTTTTTTTTTTTGGGGGGGGGGGGGGGGTAGGGGGGGGAGCAGTTGGGGCGGGGGCGGGGGAGGGAAGGGGGCGGGGGGGTACTCATGTCATGTCTGGCATGGCCGTAGTTGTATGAGCAATGACCCTCGCAGCCCTACGATGGGGGGATAACAGGTTTCGAGCAAATGCACTATAAGCTGGATAAGCTTTATATAGATGGGGGAGAAGCCTGGACAGGGGAGGAGGAAAAGGAGGAGGAGGGGGCTTTTTTCTGCATCTGAGGCACGGCGCGCAAAAGGTTTCCAGCTACAGCACGTCTATACGACAGGAAGGCAGCAGTGCTGTACCCGTCGGAGGGCTTGGGGGTGGAGACACGCATGTATCACCGAGAGCTGAGAATGCTCTAATGCTCAGCTTCTCCTTGGCCGCACTTCAGGGCCGTCGGTGCATTCTATCATACGATAGGACATGTGCCTCATACCACTCCAAAAAGTGAATAGTAGGACCGCTGGAGTATGCATATAAGCATGAAGCGGTCTTTCTATTTACGGACTGACTGTGGATGCACTTTGTTGGCCAACGTGTTGCTGACTGGTTGGGTTTCTCAACATTGGGGCTAGTGCACAACTTGGTTTTGCTTTTTACGGAGGCGTTTTTTTGGTTACAGACCTACTGCAGTACGTACAGGAAGTAGGCCATGCTTTTTTTTTTTGTCTGCTCTTCAAGTGAGTTAGCCGCTTCAGAAAATTGCAGGTTGTACACCCCTGATGATATACTTCGTACTGTAGAGGCATGCGTCGGCCGTCGTCGGCGGCGTCGTCGTCGCTTTTTTTTCTTCTTCTCCGAAAGTGCGACGTGGTTCGAAATAGTTGTTCGGATGGGGGGTCCATTCGACAACACGCCCAAATGTCTCGCAGGCTGCGCTACTGTTTCTCTGATGGCTGCCACCCCCACCCACCGGGGGTCTCGTCTAGTGGTTTCCCTTTTTCTAGCTGATTGATACAACGTGCGGAGAGGTGGCGAACGTGCACGGTTGCTGTTGTTATTAATAGCGCACAAGCGCTTGTTCGATCTACCTTATATACACGATGGATATCTGTTTTTTTTTCGGGGACGGCGGGGGGGGGGCGAGATGGCGGGGACGTTGTCTACGAGATGTGAGATGCGTTTTTGGGGAGAGGTGGGGGAGGGGGTTGTCTTTTCATGGGGGAGGGGTAGGGGGCATGGGAGGGGATATGTACGATGTGGGATGTTTTTTTTTATAGGGATGGGGGTAGGGGGTGTTCTCTTCCATGGGGGGGGGGGGGCGCGGCGGGTCTCTTGTTCTCCTCCACGTGCGTTGCGTTGTTTTGTTGCCGTTTTTTTTTTCGCTGCCGGCGCTGTCGTCGAGGAAGAACTGAATCTCGCTATTTCGAGACCGTTTCGTACGTACGTACGTCGTAGCCCTCCCTGACTGAGCGCGTGTGTGCGTGTCCGCTCCTAATCTTCAATGTTTCGGTTGATAATATGTCCGCGCTTTCTTGGGGAACTGCTGCGGTGAGCAGCGTCAGGGCCTCAGACGCATGCATGCTTCGACGGTACGGTCGGCGAGGGCTTTAACTAACCTCTCTGAGGCCCCTCGCTTTAGGAGCTCCACAATGCATTACACAACATCCCCCAACATTTTTCGACTTTCAGGAAAACCCCATCCTCTTGCAAGCGGCATGGAGTGACACTCCATTTTTTATGTTAGGTTTGAGAATCGCGCCATCGAGTGACCCCCCTGCCCCCCCGCCCGCTCCTCTCTGCCGGGTTCCCGCTAAAGAAAGCGCTGCCGACGAACGGTACATGTGCGTGTATGCTCGCCGTCATGGGCGCACGTAGTATGTATGTACATGATGCGCCGCGGTATGTCGTGTCTTCGGTGTGTACTACGAATATCTTGGAACTTTAAGTTACCTAATCTTCGTGCGTGTATGCGCGGTTATTGCGTGTGTTTATATGCATGCGCGGATATTTATGTGTGGTGTCATGCTGCGACATAGCTCGAGACACGTACTTGATTATTGTCAGGAGGTTCATTGACTTCCGCATTCTCACCCAGGCAGAAACGATTCTAAGACGCCTGTGCTGTACGATGTATACAGAAGTACGCACACACTATTCTGGAAGACAATTAAATATGGATACTAAACGGCCCTTATACATTTCCGACGCGTTCTACGATAGAGGTACAAGTAGAGCGTTTTCCGCTCGTAAAATGTTTTGAATGATGGGGCTCCCTTTAACCCAAACTCGTCGGAATGCCAATCTTGTTTCGAAAAATGACGTGTGGTATACTTGGGCCATGAGATTAATCATCGGGAGGTAATTTGATTTTTGCTGAAGAACATTTTCGGGTGAGGTGTGGAGCTCGTCAAGCGAGGAGAGCCTAAAAAAAGTTAGGGTGAACCTCTATTATTGTCGTAGAACGCCTCTTCCGCCCTGAGTGGCTCTATTGAATACAATCGTAAAACGCACACTGTCGTGTTACAAAGCTAAAACTGCGCAGTTCGTCAGCTTAGGAGCTACTGTCATCAGTCAGTAGTAAATTGCTGGGCCCGAAAGCACCCCCCCCTTCCACCGACGGCCATGCATGATACTGAATACCCCCCCTTCCATCGCCGTGGCGTAGCTTTACTTGTATGCGCGCGGTTGTTTTCATGTATGCGCGCGGTTATGCACGGGTAATATGCGCGTGTTTGCCCGCGGTTACAGTAGTATGTGTTATTCTGTTGTTGTTACGTGCGTGCATGTATGCGCGCGGTTACGACGCGTGTGTGCGCGCGTGTGCGTGTGTGCGCGGTTGTTTACGTGTATCTTATGCACGCGACTGTGTACGTGCATGCGCATGTATGCGCGTGCGTACGAAGCGGGCGTGCTGCTGCTGGCGTTCTGCTGTATGTATACCCGGTGTCCGGCTCTGGGCTGCCTGCCTGCCTGCCTGCCTGCCTGCCTGCCTGCCTGCCTGCCTGCCTGCCTGCCTGCCTGCCTGCCTGCCTGCCTGCCTGCCTGCCTGCCTGCCTGCCTGCCTGCCTGCCTGCCTGCCTGCCTGCCTGCCTGCCTGCCTGCCTGCCTGCCTGCCTGCCTGCCTGCCTGCCTGCCTGCCTGCCTGCCTGCCTGCCTGCCTACCTGCCTGCCTGCCTACCTACCTGCCTGCTTATTGGCCAGTATATCCGCTATACTGCTGACGACTAACGAACACCACCCTTTCACAAGTACCAGATCGTGTAGGTTTATTCCGCCGATACTCCTCCTGTCTGTCTGCTGTGTGCTGCTGCAGCCCCCCGGTTTTCTGCATCACATCGATTCGTCGCTTGGTTGTGAGACCCTTTCCTTGTCAACAAGCAAAACACAGAAATGCCAGCACACACAACAAACACTCTGCCCGCGGGTGCCTCTCACACGTGCCCATGGTCGACAACACCGGGCAACAGGCGTTTTTGTGTCGTTTCATCTTACTGTTCGATCTGTTGGTACTATTATTCGTCATTCATTCGTCGTCGTGGTCGTATTTTCGAGGAATTGACAGCTTTCGCATCGACAAACAGGCACCACACACACATGCAATCATAAAGCGTAAGCACCGCAAGCACCGAAGCATAGCCTGCTCTTCCTCCCCTTTTTCCTCTCTTCCTGCTGACTGGCACGCTCCCGCGAGCACCCTCGACCATGAAAGCAGCAGACTATCGCATACCGTGGGGCCGACCAAGCGAGCATCTCTTGGCCGTAAAGCGCGAGATTTTGGAACAGCAAAAACACTTGCAACGCGTGCACGATGCGCGGAGCAAGAGCACCCTTGACCTCGAGCAGCCGGAGTGTGCTCACATGCCTCACCTCGTCACCAGGCCGAAGAAGAAGAAGGTAAACAGGGCTAGGGCCGAAGATGCTGTTACATACGACTCATATTTGTATGTCTAGACGTGCATTATGTCGCTTGCTATTTTGGTCTTCAGTACTACTGGTACTACAGCAGCACTACAGGGTATTGACGCACAGCAGAATGTTGTTGTTGCTGCTGCTCTTGTCGGTGTGGTAGTTGTTGTTGGTGGGCGTGTTATTGCTGTTGCTGTTGCTGTTGCTGTTGTGGGTGTTGGTGTTGGTGTTGGTGTTGGTGTTGGTGTTGTTGCTGATGTGCTGTTGTTTCGGTCCGTTGTTCTGTTGTTGGTGTTGTCGTTGTTGTGCATTGTCATTAATTATCAGCTTCAGATTGCGCCGTCCTAAAAAAATGTCAGAGGAGACAGGTGGCGTAGATCTGAGCACCACGTTTACGTACGTACTTGTACTGGCATCGTGCTTCACGAATTCGCGGCGCATATTTTTTACACGCCTCGCACAGGTACTCGTAGCATGTCGCGTACTGGTACGATACAGTTAATATAAGCTTGCAAAAATGAGTTTTTCAGGAAATATTAGATCTCACCGATCTCACACATACATGCAGTAGTAGTACGAAATTATATATCAGGTACCCGGTGCGTAATACACCACCTGTGGTAAGTATCTCTACAACTCAAAGGGATGAACTATCAAAATGGCATTCAAATGTGTCTCCTGGGTGCTGTTGGGCACCTCCCCGTAGAAAGGCTAATTTGACGTGAGCACACCAACAAACAACGATCGGATAATCATGACCGCATCACAAAACTGCAATCGGGGTGACAGATGCAGGAGGACCGACAGCGCGAGATCGCGGCCGAAAACCATTCGCTCATGCATCGCCTGGCGGGCATCATGAAGGAGGAGCGGGGAGGTCCGGCGCAGAAGTACGCACACCTCTCGGTGGAGTACCGCGGGAGCTTGCGACGGAAAAAACTACTCAAGCTCGAGGTTTGCTTGTGTTCTCGTGAGCCTGCTCATTTCGGTCTCGTACGTACGTGTGTCGTTCATTTTCGTTTTTTCGAATCTTGGAATTCAGAGCTCTCGATTCGAGAACTCGAAACTCAAAAGCTCCGACAGGAGATGACCGAACTCAGAGCTCGATTCACCATGCATGTCGAATCTCAAAGATCGATTGAAGATATCAAACTCAAAAGGTCCATTTAGATTGGTGTAAGCATTCTCGCCACCTGGTGGGAGGGGGTGTGCTGTACTCGATATCATCCATGGTCGTAGTCGTGTGACCATAGACCCTCGCATCCCTACAATGCCGGGACGGAGTACGTCGGGTTTTCACCGACCGGGCAGGCATTGCTTGCACCTAGAGCGAAGCACCGTGAGGTGTTCGGCGAGTCGCATGAAGGGTGAGCCGCATCCTACTAAGAACCGCTTGTGAGGCGGACTTGAATATATATATGGAGGGCAGCTTCAATAAGCTGCTTTATTTTCCGGTGTGACCACTTCTAGAGACAACAGCGATACTATGAAACTGCCTCTTGGGTGCCTTGCCACAAAACACGACCAGGTACGAGATACGATAATCCCCCCTTGTTGTGCGGAGTTGAAAGGTTATCTACCGCATAAATCACCTAAAACTCGATCGCCAGCTGTGACCGGCCGCCCGAGAAAAACAAAAACAAGAAAAAACGGTACCCTGGTTGTCTAGCTCAAGTAGTAAGCGGCATGTTTTATCGTGTCGTTGCCAACCGACGCCAACCCAACCCATATATAAGACATAGGGGGGGAGGCGGGGGGCGTACTCATTTGTTGCTTGGGTAGAGTCATTTGAATTTTGACCACGCACCGGGGTGAATACAAATCTGACTTTCTGTGTGTTGTGTAGCGTATGATCAGTTATTTTTTTGTTGGTGAAAGCTCAAAACTCAGTGATGTAGGAACCCCCCCCCCCCCCCCCCTTAACAATGGGGTGAGTTCGGTTAAATCGACATCGAGTTTCGAAGAGGACTACTCGTACTACCGCGTAGCACCAGCCAGTATGATCTACCTAATCCCAGGTACAATTGGCTGCTTCCCGGTCGACCACCTGTTGTTGCTTCATTTCGTACCATGCAGCTTCTTAGAACCAGCAAGCAGCGTCAAAGCGCTCTACCTAGACACACTCGCAAGAATTCCAATCGCCACCAACTTGGACGTCTCGAGCATATTTCGAGGTGGAACCCTCTGAAATAAGTTCAATATGTACCTGGTAATGCTTTATTATATACATACTTCGTATGCCATCATCCTTATACAGTATCGCGCTAAAAAAAAAAATGCTTATTTTATTTCCCACCGTCGCGTGGCGAATGCACGGGGGGTGTCGTTTCGTGTCGGAACGGACGCGCACAGACGGAAAACCGGCGGCTGGCGCGGGCGATCAAGAAGCAAAGGCCTTTCTACCCCAACCGGGCCATGGAAAAAGCGGAAGAAGAGAGGCAAGTTCTCCTCAAAACCATGTCCCGCACGCAGCGCCGGAAGGACAGAGTCGCCATCTTCGCGCAAGAGGATGCGGCATCGTCCCCCGGCCGCCTCGGCCCCGGCCGCCACCGCCGCCACCGCGATGGAGACTTCTTATCCCCGCCAGGAAAATATGGTACCGCCGTGAGTGGTGGTGATAGTGGTTGGGCTCACCACGGAGGCGGGGGGCCGAATCAGCTCACTCCTACTGCCCCGTATTATCTGTCCGCCGGCTTTGACGCGGACGCCACCGCGAGCCTGGTGGAGGACGGGGTCCTGTTTCGACCGGGCCCGACGGCGGTGAAGCTCACAACGGCCAAGCAGATGCAGGCAGAAGTGGCCAGGCGGAGACGAGGCCCTCAAGAAGAGCAGGAGCAGCAGAGCGAGCAGCAGCAGCAGCAGCAGCAGCAGCAGCAGCAGCAGCAGCAGCAGCAGCTGGACAGCTCTTTATCCACAGCCAGCGGCGGCGGCGGTGGTGGTGGTGGTGGTGGTGGTGGTGGTGGTGGGAGTGGTGGGAATGAGGGAACAAGGCACACCTTAATGGTCGGTGGAAGGCCTGGCCGGGGTCGGGATCGGGGCGAAAGGGGAGGAGGAGAAGGAGGAGGCGGGGGGGTGGTATTAGGGAGAGGAGGTAGAGTAAGGCACGAAGGGTCATCGTCATCATCCTTGTCAACCGGCTCGCTCACGGTGCGGAGGAAAGGAGGCAGCAACATCAACGCGGCCGCCACCGAGCGAGGGGTGGTGCTCGAGGTTAATCGTACGGGGGGCGTTTTAAGGGGCAGGGGGCGCGCCAGCCGCGGCGGCGGCGGTAGCGGGCGGTGCGGGTTGACCGGGGGGCGTCCGAACATGATATTCACGCCCTCTCTTGTACCTGTAGGGATGGAATCCGTCCGCGCCTGTCCTATGAGCTTGGGGGGAGACGCGAGCCGCGCGAGCTCGGCGCGGCTTGCTGGTGACGCCGGACGGTTTGATGGAAGTACGAGGCGGGAAAGGGAGGGAAGGGGGTTAGAAGTCGAGGGCGGGGAGGGCGAGAGCGAGGGCGAGGCTGGAGCTCTGCGTAACGCGCGGACAGTCTAGTCATTAGTTTGTTTTGTTCACCCCTGTGGGTGTATATAGCTGTGTGTGGGCCCGCCAACAACGAATTTCTGAGCAAGGCGAAAACCGTCCTTGAGTTGAGCATAGTAGAGACTATAACATACCTGGTAGGTAGGATTTCGTGCTTGCCGCTGGGCATGAAAGAACTGTAAATCTATACCAGGTACATGTTTTGCTCCTTCTCGTCCCCGCAAAATGACTCGAGAGTTTCTTATTGGGCTGTTTCTCGCTCAAGGCCCCATCCCGTCTACTCTATCGGCCTCCATGTAGCCTGCGTGCACGATATATATGGTGCGATACGCAGACTCGCAAGAGAGCCGTGCCGGGATAGGGGTGTATGATAGAATGTATTCGCCGAAATGCCGCGAATGAGCGCTGTGTGACTTCGCACGGTGGGTGCGTGCCATCCTTTTTTTTCAGCGCTCGTCTTTTCTCTCTACAACGAACGGTAATAAAAGGGTGTCATAAAGTAGCCAATACGATATATACGTTTTTATTTTCGGAAGGCTTTTTTCTTTTTTCTTTCTCTCTCTCGACGACCAGATATTTTCCGAGAAAATAATACCTTTTCTTTGTTTGGTACATACAGTATTACGGAGGACCATAGTAAATAGGACCAGATATTGTTGGTAAAAATATGCAAACATACAGGTTTTTGTATATACCGCAGGTCCTATTTACTATGGTCCCCCGTAATAGTACTATTACGAGCGTTGACAAAAGACCTTATACCGTTCTGGACAAGAAAAAAAATCAAGCACTGAAAAAAAAATCGTTCGCACCCCTCTCTGTACCAACTCAACGCTGTTTCTAATGTGTTTCTGACTGTGACTATTGATAGACCCCTCCCTTAGCGCAGAAAGATGAGAGCTTTTTATACATTCATTTATAAGACCAAGCGGTCCTTGTATTCACGCCCAGAGTGATACACAGTATCGTCAGGTCAGAATCCCGTGTGTGCGTGTTTTACTGCCAGGTATCTTGTTGTGTAGGCCATGGGATTGTTGCTGATCCGATAAGACACCCAATAAACACGCCTTTTCACCGCGAAATCCAACTCAACAATTCAATCCAATTCACAATCCAATTCGCGAAGGCTCAAATTGGATTTAAGGTTCCTTTTCTTTTTCCCGATAAAACGGGCTCTAAAAAACGTACCACAGGTAATTTTAGTGATTTACTTTCAAGAAGAAAGTTTTGGGGTGAGGTACGGGGCTCCCAAAGTGACGAACGAGCCTCAGAAAAATCAGGTACAATGTTCACACCTCGGTAGCATGCCTCCGTACGGCGGGGGAAACCCCACCCAGTATAGACCACATCCTTTATCGTCGCGCCAAAGCATCGCTCAACATGTAACATGTACAAGAAAAATACACCCTTCGGAGCACGTGGAGTCGGCGGCGTGGCAGCAACGACTTATCACACGCCCACTCCGCATTTTTATACCTGGTACCCCGAGAAAGCGACCCCCCGTGGGACCTCCGAGATATACCTAGCAACCCGAAATAACTATTAACACCACTCTCTCCGGAAGTGATAAGGGACGGTTCAAGTATTAGATATTAACATAAAAGGTTCCTTACCTTTCCGGACAAGGGTGGTTGGTACCCGGTACCCTCTGGTATAATTTTGCTGCTGCTATCAACCGTCCACGAGCAGAGTGAGTGCGCCCAGCGGTACGGGTACATCGCTCTGACCCAAGCCCGTAAGGAACGCTTGGAGATAATTTATTTATATGCTAGCGGTCCCAATATTTCGGGTCAGAGTGGTGCACACCATAGGTGCCATGATGCCCGCCCGTTGCCGTGCGCCTTTCGTTTCAACCATTTATTAGTAACTCGGACACCAACATCCACCATCTTTCCCCCAATCATCACTCAGAAGTGGACGTTATAGCTGTAAAACCGTCACCTTCTTTTTTTTTTTAATCGTAATTATTTGTTCCCTCTCAAGCCCCAAGAGGGTAAAAAAAATAAACCCTTCTACGGCAGCAGGGCCGCAGCACCGTTTAGGGGGGCAAACTACTTCAGAACTTGAGTGGTTTGTCCCCCAAAACGGGACTGCAGTACTCAAAAGGGTTAAGGGGGGTGCCCGGTACGTTACAGGTTGAAACGCATACTATTGGTTGAAGCAGTGTCACCTACGAGGTATATACGAATAACTTCTACTGTAAGCAGTACTAATAACGATGCATCCCCGTGACAAAAACGCATCCTTTGTCGGGGGCTATATATATACGAGGCCCACTTGCAGCAGCTGTCAACAGCAAAAAAAGCTGCAAAAAAAAAAATAGCGTCGTCAATTTGCGCCCGCGGACGCTAAAGAAACACCCTTTGAATACGCAAAAAAAAACGCTTTGCTCTGTTGTACACGGTCGTTCCGCGACCGCCAACTTTCACAAAAAAAAAAGACGGCATCAACTCAACACCTTCTCTCCACCATCACCATGCTACAACAACAGCAACGGTAACAGCAGCAACACAACTGACACACGGCTCTAACGTCCACGTCCGACCGCCCAAAATCTGCCCCGCGAGGGGTGAACAAGGGAAGCACAGAGAAGGAGCAGCTAAAATTCCGAGAAAAATCATGACAAAACCATGACATTTTTTATTAATAGTTGCTCTTTAGAAGTAAGTGACCCTACAAGGCCATTCATTGCCCTAAGAAAAAAATAACGGAAATTTTCGTCACGCCTTTTCGGAACGACCTTTTAGGTCGGTATTTATCCTGCCCCCTATAGAGGCCGTGCGTCTTCCCCTGGCTCCAAAGGCCGTCACCCGGACTAACAGGGGCGCAATGCCGCGGACATCGCGGGTCGACACGTTCTGTTGCTGCCCGTCTGCCGGGGGATACAAAAAATCAAACCAAACAAAAACCGAAACAAAACACGAAACACAAGAGCCGAGCCGAGCCAGCTAAGCTACGCAGAGCAAGAGCCGCACGAAAAACAAGTCAGCTTCTAACGGTGGTCTCTAAAAAAGAACCAGGCACTACAATTATAGTTTGTTCTTGTTTTCCGCCTTTTTCTTTTCTGTTCTTTTAAAAGATAAGTTTACGCCGACAAAAATTGCATCGAAGCAATAGACGGCACAGGCACGCTATAACGTACGAACACGAGAGCTCGTTGTTAAGGGTCTAGAGAAAGCAAAGCCCCACAGCTGTCCGATGATGGCGTTAGCTGTCGCTCTCTTCGTCGTCGCTGTCTAACGCCTCTCCGGACCCTTTCCCGCCGCCCGTGGCCATCTGATGAGCCCCCTTAGCACCGCCCTCCGCGCTCGCCCCTTCTGGCTTTTGGCTCGCCTACGGAACAAGCATGCCCATCCAAAGCACGGGGGTAGCAACATACACACGGCGGTGCGGTCTGCTGTGGGAAAGAGGATACGATATCATGGGCGGGCTCCAAAACACGGTGACGGCAATGACAAGCGAACGCCCACACTCAAAAAAGCACCCTGCTCTCCCCTCCCCCTCTCCTCCCCCTCCCCTCTCCTCGCCCGCCAACGAAGCTACGAACTCCTTAGTATTATATCGCACCTCGAAAACGTCGTGCTCCTGTAGCAGCCACACCACGTTTCCCTGCTGAAAGGTTAATGGTCAAATGACTAAGGCAACGCAAACAAGTGAGTACGCCCCCCCTCCCCTCCTAATCTCCCCTCCGAACCCCACCCCTTCCCATCCCCTCCCCCCCGTCCCCTCCCCTCCCCTCCCCTCCCCCGCCGACAAAGCTACGAGCTCCCTGGTTTAATTTCGCACCTCGAAAACGTCGTGCTCCTGTAGCAGCCACTCTACGTCTTCCTGGGTGAAGTTCTCCCCGATGTCGTCCGTGACTCGGGTCACGCAACCGACGACCTCTCCCGCCCGGTACAGCAGCAGCGTCGGCAGCGCCACCGGGTCGTAGTCACCCCCCTCTGCCGCCGAGCTCCTCAGCCGCAAAAACTTTACCGCGGGCTGCTTCGCCGAGAGGACCTGAACTCGGAGGAAAGGGGGGTGGGGGGTGAGGGGGGGGGGTCGTGGTTGGTTGGTGGTGGTGTTGGTGGTGATGGTGAGTGGTGGTGGCGGGGTGTTGGTAGTGGTATTGGTGGTGGTGTTGGTGGGTGTTGATGGCGGTGATGGTGTTGGCAGTGGGTGGTGGTGATGGTGTCGGTGGTGGTGGTGGTGTAGGGTGGTGGTGGCAGTGGTGTTGATAGTACCATATTGGTGTCGGTGTTGGTGGTGTTGGTGTTGATGTTGGTGGCGGTAGTGGTGATGGGGGTGGGGGGGGGGGGGGGGGGTAACTAGTGTCCCTGCAGAGAAAAACGCCACCCGGGTTGTTCCACGTCTTCGCGTGACACCGGCGTAGATACGCAAGAGGGGTTACTTGCAGACCCCCTGTCTTTGGAACGCCCTATGCAATAGAAACCTGTCTACTCCACGGTTACGCGTCTACTGCTTGAGTGGGTCGTCTGAACGACTGACCACGGACACGCGCAAAAGTTATATCCCAGATTGCGCGTAATTTTTAGCGCGGCGTGCGTATGGCGGAGGGGGGGGGGGGGGGGGGGGGGGTCAGCAGCACGTGGCGCGCCGCTTTCTTTGTGAGGTGAAAGATTTTCTTGTATTTTTCGCGGGGTCGCCACTTTAACGCGTCTACCGCTCTGAACTGAAATGTAAGTACCCTTGGGAGTGTAAGTAAGAATACCCGATGGTCCTCACAATTCCCACCCAGAGTACTTTGTGGTATATCATACGATATTGGTGAAAAACATACCTGGTAGTTGGAACTATTCTGGTTGAGTTTCTTGTGGTTTTGTTTTCCTATATCAAAATGCATCCATCCCATGGGACCTCCCCAAGAGTTAATTACCCCAACCCGAGAATAACTAGGTTAGGAGTGGCGTTTTGGCCACTTTTTTTTCCCGGAATTTTCTTGGGTTGGGGTCAACTCTTAGGAAGGTTTCCAGAGGTTGGGGTCATTTACGTATAAGGGAAACAGATCACAAGAAACCCATCCAGATCGGTTCCGACCAAATTCTTCGCAGACGTGTGAAACGCCACGTATCATTATCAGAGAGAGCCAAGTGAAGGAGGGCGCACAACTGGACCATCCCCCGAGTCTACCGAGTAAGGGACGGGCATGTAGAGAATTACACCCGCGTCACTCACTGCCCAACAGCACGCTACGTACGCATGTGCGCACGATAGCTGCGTCTCCCGCGAGTGAAAAAACACTCTTCTACCCATCGCGGCGCATTCGACAACTGCGTTGTCCGGCAATCGCGCGCAGTGCTGTGCGGCCGACCCCTTTGCCCGAGCACACGGACCAACCTGTACCTGAGTGGGGCGGCTGTGTCCGGCGAAAAAATGTAAAAACATCAAAACTCTCCTACGTATCAACAGAACCGAAGCCAAGTTTCGCGGACGAAACACTGGAATTTACCTTGGAATGAGTTTTCCGTAGAAAGAGGGCTGAAACGCGCGCGCGAGGGACAGCTAAACGACGGGAAGATTGCTGCCAGGTACAACAGCACATTATGATTTGGTAGCACAACCATCGGGATAAACCGCACCCGAAACACGAACGCCTCGCAGCAAGGCCGGCCAACCCCCCCCCCCCCCCCATCTTAGGAGATAGATGTTGGCCGCAAAGGAAACACTGGAAGGGGATAAGGTAAGCAAATACTTCAAGTGTAATTCATGGACAAAAACGAAATGAGCGCCTAAAATATGGAGGTTAGACATGTCTCTTAACACGCGTAGGAACGGTGTTTCTTCTCGAAAGGGATGCGTGTGGCCACTGGTCAAATGGCCAAGGCAAGCAACAAATGAGTGCGCCCCCCGCCCCTCCGTCCCCCCGTCCCGTGCCCGCTCCCCCCCTCCCGACCCACCTCCAAAAAGCGGTTCATGCGGCGGCACGCTCCGATGTACGGCTCGTACAGGTGCACGACCACGCTCGTCCTGGGGTCCTCCGTGTCCACAGCGGACACGAAAGTGGACCGCTCCGCCTCCTTAATCTGTCCGAACTGCGGCCGCCCCGCCGTCGCCTTCAGTTGCTCCAGCCGCCGCCTGCGGTAGCTACCCAAGAATCCCCCATCATCTTCGTCGTCGTCATCGTCATCGCTGTCGCTGTCTGCACGGCCGCGTTGTGTATTGGCGGCGGCGGCGGCGGCCGAGCCGGGTACGGTGTGGCCCTCCGTCATGCGCTTTAGCATCGCCGCTCGGTACTCCTTGGCAAGGAGGTCCTCTACGGGGAGGTGGCAACGGGGGATGGGAGACGGGAGACGGGAGGGGGCGGGGGATGGGGGGGGGGGGTCACTGCGGGCTGGCTCACTGGGCTGTGCCCGTCTGCATACACAGACACTAGCAGGGCGGTTTCGTGTCAAGTGCTCAACAATCGGAGTCGAGCAGGCACGACTACGTCTATACACTCGTGCTGTACCGCTGTTCGGTTTGTACGTAGCCGTACAGTCGAGACACACAGCGAGAGAGGGCTGCAGCAGCGGCAGCAGCAGCGGCAGCAGCAGCAGCAGCGGAGGTAGCAGTGGCAGCGGCGACGGGCTAGGGGGGAGCGGGACCGCCGACAGAACAGCAGCAATATCCTGCTGGTACCACAGGTTTCAACTCCAGCTGACCAACACTAAACGTTAGGGCAGTCCTACAACAGTTTACAAGGAAGTCGTATCATACCGCCTGTTGTCCGCTCACGCGGTGTCTCATGCTGCCGACGTTTGTGCCTGTGTGGTATCCACCTCAAGAATGCACATATCACAAGAGTAGATAATCGACAATCACGCATACCACGTATCATACCAGTATATGATGGTTAGAACGGATACCTTACTGTATTAATTGTACTGCTCATACCCTACTGTAGTCTACGCACTCAGCGCTGACTGAGTAGGCCCCAATCGCACAATGAGTTATCCCTTCCAACCAACACTACCGCACTGTTGTGATACGTACGTACAGCTGCTGTACAAGCGTACTGGGCACTGCTGTAGCCAACAGCGGGGCATCACCAAGTAGCAAGTACTGCAGCACCTGCATCCGCCGACAGTTTCCAGGCATCGAAGTCGGCCAGCACACCCTTCACCCCCGTTCGCGCCCTCTCCTTCTCCTGGCGGGCCATGATCGTCCGCCGGATCGGCTCGGGGCAGTCGGTGTCCACCCACTTCTTCTGCTTCTCGAGCTCCGTCATCTCGGCCTCCGGGTCGCTCGCCTCCCGGTCTATCCAGTCTGCTCTCGCGCGCTCCCCTTCCTCATCGCTGTCCTTGTCCCACCAGGTGTACTTGCCGGGGATGTTTTTCTTCAGGATTTTGTCCTCGAGGTCTCCCTGTGACATGGATGCGTTTGTGGGGGGGGGGTGGGCAGGTGGGTGGGGTGGGGTGGGGTGGGTGGGTAGGTGGGTGAGGTGGGAGATTATATGCACGCGTGTATTGACATTGGGGAGGCACACCCTCTATACGCAGTAGGCGACGGTTGTTGTGTGTACGAGTACGAGTATGAGATTAACCCTTTTAGAACCGCAGTCCCGTTCTGGGGACAAACCAGTCAAATTTAAAGTAGTTTTGTCCCCAAACGGGACTGCGGTTCTAAAGGGGTTAAGATATTTGATGGAAAGCTGGAGAGAACGGTGGAGAAAGCGGCGCGGTGGCGGCGGTGGCGGTGGGGGGGGGTTGTCGATATGTTGTGAGTTCTGATTGCTGTTGTTGCAGGGCGGCGGGTGCTCGTTCGTCGGCAATTGTATTCAATAAGACCTCGTCACCACCGCAACGCCTTCGACCGTTAGCGCTTCTTGCAGACAAGAGCGCACCTTCCTAAGAGGGTAGTGCCGCAAAGTCAGCACACACCGGCATTTTTTTTCAGCAGAATCCTCTGAGCAGAGCTGTATATACCGATATGTTGAAGGGTCCTGAGAGAGCAAAGGAGGACGGATATCTGTGCCTGAACCAACGGACTATTCCGTCTGAGGTGCACGTCTCGTGCTGCAGCATTCCGTCCTATAATCGAGAGAACATCGCAGGTCAGCGACACAAACATATATGAGTCCTAACCCTACCCTCACCATCTTGATGCCCTCGCTCTGTCCTTCGCTACGCTGCGCACTGCGCACGCTTCCACACGGAGCCTTAGTTCTCGAGGTGGCCGTGAAAAAGACACCCAGGGTAATGGAAACCCATTAATGAAACCGTATAATACTGTCTTTTTCTTTTATGATCCAACGTCCAACGTCGACCTCTGAGTTGTGTTTTAGCGTGTTTGCTAACCCATTGACCCTCGATAAACGGGGATTCAAGCAGCCCATGCCACGCAGCGACCAGGCTTCCCTGCTGAGTTTTCCCGGTTTCGTTGCTGCCGCTGCCATCGCGCAAAAATGGACGATAGCGTGGGGACAGGGGCGGAGATATCGGGTGGCATGCAATTCCCTCTTACGGTACCCCAGACGCTGATGAAGTACGATCCGCCGATCTTCGCAGGCCTGCAGCCCTCGTCCGACAGCGGCACCCGGAGCAGCAACAACAACGGCGGCGGCGCGGGTATGGCGGGGGGGCAGCCTGGTAGGGGAAACAAGGGCCAGCAGGGAGGAAACGCGCAGGGAAAGACGTCTCAACTGGACGACATGGTGAACTCCATGTTGCCGCCCCGAGAGTGGACTGAGGAGACTGGAACGTGGATGCAGTATGTGAGCAAGGATCCGGCTACAAGGTTGGCGGTCATCACGCTGCAGGTGCGGCCACCACATAGAGGGACCGGGCAGGGGTGACGTGGCAGGAGTGCATACGAACGTCGAATCAACGCGGAAGAGGTTTTGCTTTTGGTGCATACAGTACTTCTATTTCGTACGTACACAAAACGGACCTGCAACTACAGTACTACTACTTCGTGCGTACACTTAATACACTATTAATAATTTTGGCTCATAGGCTACGATACGCTGTAACACTGCTGTTGCTGTTGATGCATGCTGCGCGTTGCGTTCGAGGTAAGGAGCACGCAATAACTGCACAGTAGTTTACTCTTCTCGCCCAAGATAATATGCGGTCACGGGTCATGACGCACTCTGCACGTACAGCGGTGTCGTGTTACAGCAGTACTAAATAGTATTGTACCATGCCAACAATGCATTTGCCGCTGTTAACCCCTTTGGGGCTTCAGAGGGAAAATTGACCGCATATTGCAAGTGAAGATTACAGCAACGGCGACTGCAGGATTGGCGGGGCGATACAGCTTGGTGTCCGAGCTATATACAACAGAAGGAGACGTACGTCGTACGGCGCGAGTACAACATGATCCTACGCGTCCGTGCTGGGCGCTCGCGCCGCTCGTGGGCGGTTGAAAAAACCAATGTTACCAACCATTATTTTGGTCGCTACATATCTCGGGGGGTCCCAGGGGTTGAGGAGAACGCGCGCGGGTCATAACGCCTCCACGACGACGGGATGCAACACGCCCTGCACACCTTGACGCGCTTATTTCAGGGGTGTTCACGAGTCTCGGGTCAAACATTACGGGTCGGGTCGGGTCGAGTCTCGTGGGTTTTCCCGACCCGATCCGAGAGGCTTTGAAAGCCTCCCGAACCGAACCGACCAGACCCGACCCGACCTATGATATTTAAAAACTCTCCTGACGCAGCCCGCGGGTCGCGTCATGACTCGTGAAGACCCCTAAGTTATTGTTGTATACCAGCTAATATCTTGTGCTTCAAACGTTGGTTGGCTGTCCCTGCTAACCTATTGAGAAATGGTGAGAACGATTACGCGACCCCTTGTCGACGGTGCCATGGACGCACATCATCCCGCCCCCTTCGATGGGGAAGCGTCTACCGATTATCTGCAGGCCAGATATAATTATTATTAGTAGTTAAGTTGCGGCTGAATTATGCCCACGAACATCACGAGTAGGGCATCGAACGACCGTACGAGCTCTCCCGCGCCCCCACCCGCGCAGGCAGGTGTACCCCACCTGTTAGTAGAGCCTACGAGTGAACACGTACCGTACGAGCAGTACTGTAGACCTTGACACGCAAGAAAACAAACGTCGTCCGTTACAGGGGGGGGGGGGGGGGCAGAAGGAGACCACGAGGCACGAAAAGTGGGTGCACGAAGAACACCCTCTGCAGCGTTGGCAAGGGTCTTCGCCCGTTTCACAAGCACACCACGTATAATACTATTTTTTTTGTACACGCATACCACGCACTTTTGGCCTCCTGCCTATATATCAGTACGTACGTAAATACTGGATTGCCATTCACAACTCACTAACCTCTCAACTCTTTCCGGGGTACAGGAACATTTGGACCGGAAGCTTCTAGAGCGACAGGCGCTGGAAACCGGAATCTGTCCCGTTCGCGAAGATCTCTACACCCAAGCTTTCGGTACGCACAGCAGGTTGCGCGCAGTGCAGTGCAGTGCTGTGCTGCATTCGAGGCTAGTGTGTGTTGTGATAGCTTGTGGTATCCGCTCTCGTCGTCCCTGGTGTCCAGAAGACGTCAGGGCAATACCAGCCACCTCGTGATAAATCTAGTGTGTTGCCAGAGGCAACCTGCATATAGAAGTAGTCGGGGCCGAGGGTCACAATGCCCACGTCATCGTAGTTAAATAAGGCCATCTAAATAACTGCGAACAGTAAGCAGTGTGCTCCTGACGAGTTTCACTTTCAGCAGCACCTCGCACCCTTAACCCCGATCGCGAAATAAACCAGCGACGCATTAGCCCCTGTTCGAGCACTGAAGGGTGGGCCGAT
The DNA here is from genome assembly GCA_031213475.1 of Nereocystis luetkeana. Classification (NCBI taxonomy): domain Eukaryota; class Phaeophyceae; order Laminariales; family Laminariaceae; genus Nereocystis; species Nereocystis luetkeana. Next base: position 1,299,150 of record JARUPZ010000035.1, on the reverse strand, counting down.
CTTTGGTAAACTTATCCCCTCCATCGATTGCTCAGAAGGTACCTTTGTTTTTGCAGCTGGTTTAAAATACACTAGAGAGATGACTCTCGATCTCATAGGTTCGAAAAAAGTCGTTGTATCATCACAAAAAAGTTTGCATGTTGACGACCCAGACCGCACCGCCGCTGTGTATACGGAGCGTTTGTTTCCCCGCACATCGCCGAGTTTCGTATCAACCGCGTCCGGTCGCGAAACACGCAACCGCGCAATTCAGAACAATAATAGTGGATGCACCCAGAGTGAGACACTTATATTCCGCCGCTCAAAAAAGCGAATGCCCTTGCATGACAACGCTACTATTGTTGTAGGTACGTGCGCGCAATTACGGCTTGGTCAATGTAAGGCAGCCGCTTTCGCTCTGGTTGGGAGCTTCATTTCTGTTTAGAGCTGAAACTCTGCGCCAGCTCGCTGAAAGTAGGCGCTTAGAGCTGCAACAGTCGCCACGCCGACCTGCCGAGCCGACGTGTCAGAGGCAGGAGTCGTTCCCAAGTCCGGCTGCCGCCACTCTTGGACAGTCTCGCCGTCGTTTCTTCCAGGTAGTCGTATATGTCACAAGTGGGTTGTGTGGATTACATATCATGCGTGTTCAACGGCTTCAATCGAAACCAGCCGATCACAACGGAGGCAACGGGTTAATCACACCATCTGTACACGGTATCGACCGTCTCGCAAGAAAAACAGACTCTTAAGAAACCTACGTAGCCTAGCAATAAAAATGACAATGAAAAAGTGTCTACGTAGCCTAGGCGCTCGCCGTCTATATATAGGGAAAACCTGTGTGATAAATCTACCCTTTTCTTGCTCCGCCAGAGTGAGGATGTCAGCCTAGCACCAGATTTCAGGTTTTATACGAGAGGGACGATCCTGCTGTAACGATATCAGCAATAAATATATATATATATATATATATATATATATATTTATATTTATATTTTTCTCCACGATTACTCCCCCTGTGGCGCACAGACGAGCTTATCCGGCACGTGACGCTTGATGGCCCCGAGCGCGGCCTCCTGTGCTTGCGGGTGCGAGACGAGATCAGAATGACGATCGATGCGTACAAGACTCTGTACGACAGCAGCGTAACTTTCGGGGTAAAAAAACAGCTGCAGGCGGAGCAGGGGATGGTCGAGATGGAAGCGCAGGTGAGTAGATGGAACATGTCGCGATATGTACTTCGCATGTGCTGTACGGGTGGGATGCATTTTTTTTCTAGGTGCTCGATTCGTTTTTTTTTTCAGGAAGTTTAGGCTATACAAGTAAGTCTACCACGCAGGCGTGAGGATGATCTTCGAGATGTAGGAGTTTTGTTTTTAGAACTACAGTTGTTGTTAATGTTAACACTATTTTAATATTGTAGCGGGCGTCACGCCAGCTATATATAATAGATAGATATAATACCATATCATATCATATCATATCATGCCAGATCATGTCAGATCAGATCAGATCGTATAACATCATACCATCATATCATATCATATCATATCATATCATATCATATCATATCAGACCAGATCAGATCATATCAGGTCAGATCAGATCAAGATGAGATCAGGTCATATCAGATCAGATCAGACCAGATCAGATCATAACATCCGTATGCTATGCTATGATATGATATGATATGATATCAGATCATATCAGATCCCCATTTCATGGATTTATCTCTCGGGGTAGAAACAACGAACGGTAGGTCTCTGGTTTATCACGCGATATCTGCACAATAAAAATAAACGATGCGCATGGGTATCATAATGGATATCAAGCTCGGATTGGTGGATTGGATACCTTCGTTTGGCCGTTGAACGTAAAATATTGTAACTACATAATAGGGGCAGGGGTGGGTGAAAATAGTTAATTAATGACTTGAGCTATCAAGTGTGGATTCAATAGTTTAGGCAAGAGAGGGAAACGAGAAGGCAGATGCGCGGTTCTATGGTATATCTACTCCTCATGATATACGACAAAACTCCCCATACAATAGTCTTCCTTTGTTTTTTCAATTCCCGGGCTCCACACATACTGCGCAATGTTGACTTCGTTGTTTGCCTTTTTTTCTACCTCGTTTTTGCTCGGTTCGAAACCAGATTGCGGGCTTGGAAGAGGACAAGAAAGACCTTGAGCTCCATGTGTCGGAGTTGCGGAATAAGGTGATTCGAGGCTGTGTGGTATTTTATTTTGACCGTTCATGTCAAATGCTCCCAGGACGAAGCTGTTAACCTTAGACATCACCGCACTCTTCCGGTTTCGGTGCGCTAAACACTTGTAAAATAGACTAGGAAAAACTTAGGAATTAATTGTATATAAAAGGGTTTATTGAAGTTTCGCTACAGGCACAGTCAGTACGATGCGTGAAAGCGCGCGCGTCACCGCGGCTTCGGACTCACCCCACGATATAGGCAGGGGTTGCGCTCCTTGGGCTCGTTTTTCTTCTGACCGGCTGAGCTCCCCGAGCGAGGCAACTGTTATCACGGAGTTCCTTAGTAAATAGCCCCAGAGTAAGCCCACAAAAGCACCCACTTCTACTGTAGGTGTGTTTATCTTAAGAAGTACTGCGCGAAGCTAAGATGCCGTCTGTGAAAAATACGCGGTTGATTACCGGATTCCCATCGATGCTCCGTTTGGTTTGTTCAGAAATACACTGGGATGCCTCTCTCTCTCCTCCCCCGTTTTGGGCCTATTGATTAGGGCCCACCTTGATAGTCTACCCGGCTAACCCTTTGAGAACCGCAGTGTACATACACGTAAACATGACTCTCAATCCGAGTTGTGAGCCATCCCACGGTAGGGGTGCACCAGAAGTTCCTGAGCCCTTCACAGTAGGAGCTCAATATCTCACCCGATACAATACTTGGAAGAAATTTGTTTGCGCCACCCGACCGGCACTTGTATGGGCTATTAAAATTTGTCCTAAAACGAAGATACAAATAAAAGTTTCATCCTAACTGCTGATTCCTCACTCAGGGAACTCAATCGGTCAGAAACGTTTGTCTCAAAGAGTGCAACCCCTACCGTGGGGTGGCTCTTGTGATCCCTGCATCGGGCGTGCGGCGCCAGAGAGGAGTCAAGTACGTATTCTACTTCCGCTTGATAAAATGAATGCATGCAAATCATTTGTTTTTTTCTAGACTTCGTGTACGTATATAGCGCATAGAAATGTTGGTCGGGCCGTTGCGCGAAAACAGACATCTTCGAAATCAATTGTGCTTCGGGTGAGATATCGAGATCTCCATGTGAGAAGCTCTCAAAAATTATGGACCCATATCCACCATGGAAATTGCTCCTTTTTGTTGAAAAACGTACACTAACTGTTTTTGGGAGATAGGACTGTGCTCCCCTATTATGGCACCTGTGGTAAGGCAGCCTGTGGAACACGGACGGCAGGCTCCGACGAACACAACCAGCCACAGCAATACTGCGCACATATGTCATGGGTGTGTCGTTCACGCACGGTGTGTGGGCGGCAGCGTTGTAACGATGGGATATGTGCATGTCGTCTGTTGTGGACCTGGTATATCAATATGTCTGAGATGTGTGCTCACAGCTCATGAGCGCCTATCATAGGGGAAAACAGATATCATTTTACCGATACGTACGTACAAAGTAAGGCCTCTCGTACTGAAACCAGGGAAATCGTCTTATCCATTCCCGCCGGAAAAGAAACCTTGAGCGCCCGCCACGCGCTCCAGAGGGAACGGATCGCGCCCGGACCTCGACCGACGTGTCTGGCCGGGCTTCCCGTGTCGAGTACTTGGCGTTTTGCCCAAAAAGCGCTCGTACGAAGAGATATGTTCGAAAAAGACGGAACATTTCACACTTACATAACTATTACGGGGGACCATAGTAAATAGGAACAAATTTTGTTAGTAAAAATAGGGAAATGTATAGGTTTTTAGTGTACCGTAGGTCCTATTTACTCGGTCCCCCGTAATATTAATATATCTGGAAACCTATTCGTGCTTTTACAGTGGTACTGTTCCGCATGTTCGGCATAATAGGGGTGTGGTTGCTGCCAATCGAGTGGAACTTTTTATTTTTCAGTCGCAAAGTTGTTCTTATGCCCCAGGAGCAGATATATATCCTGAAGTGAAAGAGAGGGACCCCTCCTAAATTGTTTGAGGCGAGGTGAGTACTAAAGTTCGCCACGTACACCTGGTTGGTTCTCAACTCTAAACGCTCACACGTTGTGGCTGTTGTCTTTTGTGTGCGCGTTTTTTCTTTTTCGGTGCGAGGGCAGGTAGAGGTGATTGAGAAGGGGGAGAGCGAGCGGCGGGCCGTCGACGACAAGAAGCGGAAGGAGGACATTGATTTCCTCAAGTACCAGGGGCAGCACCTCGACTCCTTCCTCAAGCAGATCGGCGGCAGCAAGTAGTCCCTGCCGTTCAAAAAGATGCGACCTGGTATATTATACGTATCTAGGAGACCGGTCTTTTGGGGGCACGGTGAGGCCTGTTCTGGCCGCAGTATACGTTTCAGTGCAGGAGGGCGGTCAGGGGCGGCCGGTCAAGCGGTCAAACCGTTTGGACGCGTCAAGGCCTCTTTTGGCCGTAATGTACTAGTTCTAGTCTAGGAGGCGGTCAGGGGCGGCCGGTCAAGCGGTCATACCGTTCGGACGTGTCAACGCCTCTTCCGGCCGTAATGTACTACAGTAGTTCTAGTGTAGGGGGCGGTCAGGGGCGGCCGGTCAAGCGGTCAGGCCGTTTGGACGCGTCCAGGCCTATTTTGGCCGCAATGTACTACAGCAGTTCTAGTGTAAGGGGCGGCCAGGGGCGGTCAGTCAAGGCGTCAAGCCACGGTCTACCATGAATAGCTTAGTTGTTCGCGCGTCACGTCGACCGCTGCGTTTATTCGCGGTTCCATGTGAATTTCGGGGTCTTTCTTCTTTAGACTTTGGGTCGCCTCGAGCTTCCCCCCCTACGCATGAATATATGGCGGAATGGATGATGGGTAAAAAAAAGTTATTTTTGGCAGAAAAATATACGTCAGCTGTGAGTGCAACGGAATGACAAGTCAGCATGTACAGATTTGCAAGGTAGGCTGCCATGTCGGTCGCGCGGCGTGTCTTGACGCTATCGGAACATAATTAATTAATATATATATAAACACACCCTCTTTGTGCGACAACAACGAACACACGAACAGAAGAAAAAACGAGGAGACGGTTACAAAGCACTCGAACCACAGGCCGGTGCGGTGCACCCCGTTCGGCCCCAACCATCGAACCGTACACCTTACCCCTTACAGCAACCGCCTCGTCTTCCGGCGATTCCACTAAATATCTCAATTGCATCATCAACCCCGTTCAACCCCATCTCATCCCTCTCCAGCGCGTCCGCTCTCTCTGTATCTCTCATCTCGCGGTATCAGCACGACCAATAGTCCAACCGTTGAAACGCGCACTGCCCCCACCTGCTAATTATTCGGTACAAGCTAAAACGAACCGGCGCCCATCCCGCCGCAGACCCAGCTCCCGATAGGAAAAATAATGGACCCTCCCCACACACCCCCACCCACCCATCTTGCCTGTCCTGTCGGCTAGGAGAAAGCGTACCCACCAAAACCACGTGACCCCAGCTCCCCTTGAGAAAACAATGGAACCATCTCCTCCCCCCTCCCCCTACCCTGCCTGCGCTACCGAACGCCAAAGGGTTGCCGCGTACCCACCTACCAACCACACAAGAACGCGGCGAGACCCCAGGGCAACCACAACGGGCCACTTTGCGCGCGGGACTCACACCCTCGTCGTTTTTTTTTGTTACACCGAAACAAACGCGCGCGTCCGGCCTGCCGCAAGGCGTGGGGCATCTGGTTGCATTGATCCATCGAGCTGGTGACGGTGGTGGCAGTAGTGATAGTGGTAATGGTAGTGGTGACGGTGGTGGTAATGATGCCTGGTAGTGCTAGTGGTGGTGGTGATAGTGATGGTAGTGGTGGTGGTGGTGATCATCCGAACACGGACCCCCACGAGCTCCCGCCGCCGACCGCGGCGGTCACCGCCCTGTCAACCTCCATCGTCTCGGCCGGGCTGAAGCTCAAGATCGTCGCCACCACGGGCACCAGGCGCTTCCTCTCGGTGCCGTCGCTCATCACGAACTTCTTCACCACGTTTTTCAGGTACGTCATCTTCTCGGCCCCGTGCTCCTCGTCCAGGAGCTCCTTCGCCCTGGCGGCCTCCCCCCTCAGCTCCTCCACCTGCCGCCTCAGGCCGTCCTTCTCCTCGTCCCGCGCCGAGAGACGCTCTTCGCGCGCCTTGATCTCGTCCGAAAGCCGCTGGATTTTCACCCGCAGGCGCCCCGTCTCCTCGTCTCGCTGCGCTTGCACCCTCGCCATCTGCAGGATCTGCTGCTCGGCGTGGTGGGACTCGGCGGCGCTCAGGTGGTTCGCGGTCTTACCCCCACCACCCCCGCCGCCAACGCCTCCGTGCAGTCTCTTTCTGCCGCCGCCGCCGCCGCCACCGCTACCACCACCACCACCACCACCACCACCACCACCACCACCACCACCGCCGCCGCCGCCGCCGCCGCCACCGTCAGCAGTGTACGGCCCGTCTGACCCCCCCGCAGCACCAGCGCCTCCTCCCTCGCCCAACCCCGCCCCTCCCCCACCGACGCTAGCCTGGGCATCGTGGGGCGAGCGGGGCCCAGGTGAGGCGGCGTTGCCGTGGCTGCTACCGGTACCGCCCGGCATAGGCGACGACGCGCCACCACCGCCACCACCGCCATCGGCTCCCCCCAGGCGAGCGCCATACAACCCCCCGGGCGAGTCAACACCACCATTGACGTCCACCACCTCTCCCCCCCCAGCTCCGCGCCCAGGTCCGGCTCCACCTCCACCACGGTCTTCCTCACCTCCCCCCGCCCGCAGCCTGTTGATCTCGGCGTCCTTCTCGGCGAGGAGGTTGCGGGCCAGCTGACCCCTCTGCTTCAGCTCGCGGCGGGCCTTGTCCAGGTCGGCGCGGGCCGCGCCGAGCGCGTCGTTAGCCTCCGCCGTGGCCGCCGACTCCTCTTCGAGGCGCCGCCGCACCCCCGCCGCCTCTTCCTTCGCATCCCTCACGCCGTTCTTCACGGCCCGCGCGGTGCCCTCCTCCAGCTCGGCGGTACGCGCGGCCGCAGCCTCGACGCCGGCCTCGAGTTCCTCTATCGTCCGCTTCAGCGCCGCCGACTGTTTTTTTTGTTTTTGTTTTCCAAAAATGTTCGGACGGTTGGATGGATGGAGACCGAGGCGAGGGCGGGGGGGAGGGTGGAGAGGAGAGGAGAGGGCGGGGACGGGCCACCGGTGAGTTAAAAAAGCACGCGAAACGCGCCAAAAGCAGACTGACGGGTCGGGAGAAGCCCTACACAGCACGGAAGCGAGCCTCGCCTTCCCGCAAAATACAAAAGTTCCGCAGAAAACATGCCGCTTAAAAACACCTTTGAGAAAAAAAAAGGGCGAGAAAAAACAAAAACGTCCCGCAACAAACGCCGCGCAGAAAAAAACTTACGAAGGTACATAAAAAAAATCCTCGCGAAAAAAAAAAAAAAAAAACCCGATACCACAGCGCGTGCGGAAGACTGCGTTCAATTGAAATATGGTATTAATAGTATAGAGCGCAACCACGACCGACCGCATCCCACCGAAACGCCCGGCGCCATCGATTCTTCGCACTGATTGACAAGCTGTCGACAGGGGATTTCACAAAAAAAAAAATGGCACTGCTGGTACCTCCTTCGTCCGGCGATCATCTGCCGCGGCTCGGTCGTCTTGGGCCCTCCGCAACCGCTCTTGCTCGACCGCCAGCTCTCGCTGGGTCTGCGTGATGAGCGCCTCCGTCTCGCGCTGTGACGCCCCGCTCTTCTTGATGGCCGTGTGCGCCTGCATAGATATACAAAAACAGGAGGTGGGCGATGTGGGTGGGGGTGTGGAGGCGGGAAGAAGGGTGTACTCATTTACGGCTTGCCTTAGTCATTTGACCATTGACCACGCATCCCTTTCGAGACGCAGCACCGTTCCTACTCTCGAGAGAGACACCTCCAACATTTGCGCGCTCATTACGTTTTTTTCCATATATTACATGGAAATAAAAATTGCCTACACTACTCAATTCCTGTTTCGTTGGGGGGGGGGGGTGTATCAGACAGGGTACGTACGTAGATGAAACGTTTTTTTTTCCCGATTCACACCTTCTGAGAGCCATGTCCTAAGTACGGCAACAATTACAACAACGACATGCCAGTTTTCTTTCAAACGGAGCGTTGACGGCGGGTCTCGTTTCTAAAACAGAGTACCAAAACCGCGGCTGGTCGCCCGTACGGCTGTCCGTGCGTAAGGTAAATAAATACGAACTGTTCGTAAGGTACGCACGAATTCTGCTTTCGGCGTCATCATCCTCCTCCTCCTCCTCCCGGTCATAAATGTCCTTTTTGGGAGAAGCACAGCTACAGCTATATAGCTGCACTTCTGTGGGAAGACTGAAGATGGCGTCGTGAGCAACGACATCGCGCGCTGAAACGCTCGGTATCACACCCATCCATGACGCCGTCGTGGTCGTTCCAACAGATGACGGTGGGTACGCGCGCGCAACCCGAGAAGAGAGTCGGACGAGCGTTTTGGGCGCGCGAACCCAATAAAACAAGTGTTGTACATACAGCACGTTACTGCGCGGCGACGAAAATCAAGCTAATGTAGAAAACCCTAACCCGAGTACATACGTACAAAACGGGTTTTGTCGGGGGAGGAGAGAGGAGGCTTGCTCCGCTTCTCCCTGTACAGAGCAGAGCAGCTTGAAAGATGGAGACAAGGGAGCGCGCGAACGAAACATCAGCAGCTTGAACAACAACAACACCACCACCAGAAAAAAAACAATGACAGCCAAAACCGTAGCTCAACCACAACACCCGAACCAAAAACCACTATCAGTAACACAAACCCTACCACCAACACCACCCCCAACCCCGACACCACAAAAGCAATACAACACACAAACCGTTTGCCAAAATCCCTCACCCTCGCACGGTACTGCTTGTACGCCTCCGTATTCCTGCTGAGCTCCGCGCGCGCCTCTTCCAGCTTGCCGCTCAGCTCCCCCCTGACACGGACTATCTCCGCCCCAAACGCCTCCTGTATCGTGACCGGGAGTTCCAAAGCCTGCATCGTCGGCGCCACTGCCGCCGTCGCCGTCGCCGGTGCTGCTTGCCCCGCGCTTTCCCCAAGCGCTCCAGCGGCAGACCCTCCCCAAGTTTCTCCCCGTCCCTCTGCCCCCCCCCCCTCCTCCTCCCCTCGCTCCTGCTCCAGCTCCTGCTGCTGCCGCGCGTCGGCTGCTACCGTCTCCATCTCCCCGGCTAGCTGGAGCGCGAACCACTCGTCCACCTCTTCCTGCGTCCGCCACTCGACCACCCTCACCGTGTCGCACTCCTCGGGCGCCGCGACACTGCCACCGACAACGGCACCTTCCCCGTCCGTCGCGGCACTCGCAGGCTGAGGAGGAGGAGGAGGGGGTGGAGAATTTGCCGGTGATTCTTCCGCTGCCGCCGCCCCGTCAGCCCCCGCTTCTCCCGCCTCCACCGTCACCTCCGTCGCTGCCTCCGCCGGTGTTTCCCCGCCCCCCACAGCGGCAGCGTCGGGCTCCGAATGAGGCGTTACTTGTACCGCTTCCGACGCCCCCTCCACCGTCTCCACCGCCGCCGAAAACTGCTGCTCTTCTCCACCCGATGGCGGCGGCAGCGGCTCACCGTCGGGTCCATCGCTTGGCGGAACCGAGACAGCAGCTCCACCAACCTCCTCCTGCCCCCCCTCCCCCTCCCCCCCCCCCTCTGCCTCTCTCTCCTCTACCTCCCCTTCCTCCCCTCGTTCACCCCGTGGCTCCCCCTCCCCCCCCCGACCGTCCTCCGTGCCGTCCGCGGCGAGTCCCTCCTGCGCTTCCTCTCCCTGCTGCGCTTTCCCTCGGCGCTTGGAAGAGGGGACAGCGTAGCGGACGAGGCACCACACCTTGGCTGCCATCCCCTGCACACCGCCACCGTCACCAACAACACCAACACCAGCACCATCACCCCCACCCCCACCACCGCCATCGCCATCGCCACCATCACCACCGCGTTCTCTACCTTCAGCGTCCTTCCCTGCCACGAACGACGCCGCTCTGGTGGAAACCCTCAGGAGGACCTCGAGGCCGCCGACGGCCCGGGCTAGGGTGGGTGGCTCCATGGAAATGAGCTCGTCGTGAGCTCTCGTGGCGCGGTCGAGGGCGTCGTCGAGCTCGCCATTCCGCTGGCGAAGCAGGCTTGCGTGGTGGTTGACAGCCTCACCTTGGCGCTCCAGCTCCTCGTGCAGCCGCTGCACTAGACTCTGTTTGTTGCACACGTATTTTTTTTGGCATTTACGGGTGGGTTAAAAAAATGTCAGTTTTCAAGTTTTTTCAGGCGTTTTTTTTTTCTTTCTGTTTTCAGTTTTTTTTTTTCTGTTTGTCTGTTTTCATCAGTTTCCACCACTTTTTCTGTCTTCTCCTTTCACTTATTAGTTCGCGGAGCAGGCAGGAGTGTGGGTGAGGGGTTGACAGCCTCGTCCTGGCCCTTCAGCCCCTCGTGCAACCGCTGCCCAAGATACCCTGTTGCAATGATTTCTGTCAACATTTTCGGGCGGTTTTGAGCTACCAAGTGATCATTTCAGCGACTGACGGGTATTTGAGCGCCCGATACATTGTCGAGCGGTTAAAGAAGAAAAGCTGTTACGGGGGACCATATTAAATAGGACCTACGGTACACACAAAAACCTCTACATTTCGCTATTTTTACCAACAATATTTGGTCCTATTTACTATGCTCCCCCGTAAATAGCAAGTTTGGACTCAGCGGCTGACTTTACGAGAGTCCTTCATATTTTCGGGCGGTTTCAAGGTTTAAGCTAAACTTCGCGAATATTTCAAGTCAAAACTTAGCCGACCGACGATGTATTGGGGGGCCGTCTACCAAAAGCCGGAAAAGCACGCCCACGCGCTCTCGTGTGGGTGGCAGGGGGACGGGGGGGGTGGGCGGGGGATGGGCGGTCGGACCCGTTTGTGTCCTTGGCCATCTCGTCAAAAACCCGGAAAGAAGCGACATGCGCAGTGACTCTGGAAGACGGTGGGACACGGGGCGTTGTGATATGAAGACTAAATAGCTGTGGGACACTTGAGCCCGTGTGACAAAAAATGACGCGACGCGATGTTGCGGTACAAACACAGGGGGGGGGGGGAGGGCTCGTGCGGTCGGCTCGGAGCCTCGAAGCATTCCCGCGGTCATTCCCTTGACAGACAGTGGCATCGAACTCAAGCACAACATAAATATCAGTGGGAGCCGTTTCGGCTCTCCACCGCCGCCGCAAGTCTTGACGCCGAAAAACTACAACCTTAGCTCCAGTGGTCCTTTCACGACCTTTCACGAGGCACGAGCACAGACTCGCAAAAAATATACAAGAGTACCACACGGCCAACACCCGATTGCTCGAGCACCCTCCCCCCTCCCTCCCTCCCCCCTCCCTCCCTCCCTCCCTCCCTCCCTCCCTCCCTCCAGCAACGAACATAACCATCCCCGTGGTTGCGTTTGCCGTCATTGGTTGAGCGTCTCGAGCTCCCCCCGGCGCCCAGCAGCGACGCGACACTGGCATTCTTCCCACGAGCATCACCGATCGACACAAACAAACACACATGCCCATTGCTAGTACACACAAAAGACGCTCACAAACGAGAGTAGCGTACCACTTATTCCAGGAAATGGTTTAGGGTCACTGTGTACGAGACGAGTAGAGCTAACCCTATAACCCTGCCCCTCTTCACTTGCCTTCTTTCCGAAGCAACCAATAACAGTTACCTGGTACAAGAATGCCAATTTATTAGCGTCCTGTCCAAAATGAAAAAAAAAACAGTACATACCGGACGCTACTTTTATTCGCGTTGCATAAAAACAAAACACAAAACACCGTCACAATACCACCAAAACGCCACATTACAACGCCAACTTCCACTCGCCTCGTAGCTGTCAGCCTTGCCACGGTTCGTCTCGCACTCGCTGATCAATTTCTTGTGCCTCGACTCCATGCACGCCACCCTCCACTCCCTAAATACTCCTCCCAAAGCACCCCCCCCTCCGCCCCCCACCCCGACCCCCACCCCCCCCCCGAACGCCGCCTTAAGCTTATTTCCGCCCAGCTCCATCTGCAGCTCAACCCGCTTCTGGTCCAGCTTGTTCCGGATCTGGCGTAACTTCTCAAGCTCCTCGGAGAGGGACACCACCCTGTAGTCCGCGGCCTCGACGACGCTGCGAGTTGCCGACAGTTCCTCCTGAGCCTTGTCGCGCTCTGCGCGAAGGGCGGTCGCTTGCTCCTGGGCTGCTGCCGCGGCTGCCTCGAACTGCTCCGCGTTCCCTCCGGCGACTCTCGCCGTCTCCCGGAGTTCCTGCGGGTGGGATGGGGTGGGGTGGGCGGGGTGGGGAGAGGTGGAGTGGATTGGGCTCACTGTAGTCCCTGTTCTGCCATGATTCCGGGTTCTCGATGAAACACCGACAAGGGCAGGAGGAGGAGGAGGACGGCATGGACATTGCCGCGAAATAACCCACCCCTCCGTCGACGGCAATGGGACGCGGAATAATCTCCCCCCTCTCCAAAACAAAACCCCCATCCGAACCAGCAGCCGTCACAATTTTTCACCGACGCGCTGCCACTGGGCCCACACCCTGCCGCACACCCTGCAGCAGACTGCGCAGAAAACAACTACACCGCGCACTTGTAGGGAAATGCGGAAAGAGAGTTAGTTTTCCCCAACTGCATCGAATGCAAGAACGCCCCAAAACAAAAACAAGAACAAAAAAATGAGACAAAAACGAAAAAATGGGAAATTCGCACGCGACAAATCTTTAAAAAAAACGAGGCAGCGCTCTCAAAACGGCGCAAAAGAGAAGAAAACGCACACACACAGATCTTGACATACGAAGAGGAGACCCGCCGCAAAGAGGAAATAATACAGAACCCCCCCCCCCTCCCCCCCCCCGCAAAACAAAACCACAAAAAACAAACAAAAAACACGCGTACCTTGTACCGGCCTATGAGCTCCTTCAGCTTGGACGAAACGTTGTCGGACCGCTCCCTCGCCGCCTCTTCCGCCGCTTTCAGCTCCGCCGCGTCGGTTTCCAGCTCGGAAAGGCATTCCTGCAATTGGGGGTTGGGGTCGGGAGGTAGAGGGAGGGATAGACGAGTTCCACGGTTACCGCAGCGTACCTTAGGGCCGCGGCCGATTGCCGTACCTTGACATATCGAGCATATTGCCTTTTCCGTCAGTGAAGGTGCGACAACCCCTATGGGTGCTGGAATCGATGTCCCCCCCGGGAGGGATGGGGTGGGGGGGGTTGGGCGTAGGAGAGAGGCGAGCGTGGAGGCCTAGGGCGACGACGAGCTCGACGCCCCGTTTCGTGCTTGCGCCTTAAACCTCGAGACAATCTACCGGGCAGCTAAATAGCAAGGCGCGCGGGGCGGGGAGGGGTAAGGAGGTTGTCGGGTTTATTGACCCCCCCCCCCGTCTCACGAGCGCAGACCACCACCGCATGGATGTTGCGCCCCACCGCCAACGATACCAACGATTCACCCACGTGTGCCGGGCTTCCGGCGGGTGGGCCTGAATCACCGCGGCCAAAATTCGCGCCTGCTGGCTCGTGCGGGTGAAGCAGGCGGCCAAAGAACAAACTAAAAAAAGAGCTCGTGCCGTAGAAGGTTGTGACGTTTTGTCCTTTTGTATTTTCACCTGTGCAGCTGCAAGCGCTTGTTCGCGCTCGTGCAGCTCTGCAGCAAGCGCGGCTCGGCTGTTGACCGCTTCACTCAGGTCCTCCTCCAGCTGCCTCGTGCCTTGCGCCATCTTCTCGCACTTATCAGCGAGCTGGGTTGGGAGGAGGGCGGGGGGAACCGGGATGGGGGTGTGGAGGGGATCGGTGAGGGCGGGGGTGCGGGGCGGGGGGGGGGGGCATAGTCAAACAACAAGTGTGTGCCTCATTGTACATGCAGAGCGGTCGAACACGAACCGGTAGCCCCCTTACATCGCCGGGCAAAAACACTACTGACGTACTCACCCGCACCGCAACAAGAACAATAAGAACATAGCCACGAACAAAAAATCGTCAGCCTTCCTTTCTTCCTTCCAGCCACCGCGCGCTCGAACAAAAATCTAACCTTACCGGACTTCCGACCTGCGACCTCCGACGACACCCTGACCCTCACCTCTGCCTTCTCCAACACCGCCACCCGCAGCTCCTCCTGCAGCAGCTCGCGAGCCGTCTCCGCTTCCTGGGAGCGGGCGGTGGCAACCGCGCGCTCCCGCACCTTCACCTCCTCCTGCGCGCCTCCCAGCTCCGCCTCCAACGCTCCAAGCCGCTCGCGCAGCTCCCCTTCCGTCCTCCTCAACAGCTCCGCTTCCGCCCTCAACGCGGTCATGTCCTCCCGCGCCTCAAGCCCCTCTCGCTCCAGCACGCCGGCCTTCTCTTCCAGACCTTCCACCCGGCTGTTGGCGGCGGCTTCCGCCTCTCTCGCTGCCGCCGCCTCGGCTTCCGCCACCTCCGCTGCCTTCGCCGCCTCCGCCGCCGCAGCTGCCACCGCTTCCTCTTTCGCCGCGGCTACCGCTGACGCGGCCGCTACCGCCGCCGCCGCCGCCGCTGCCGCCGCCTCCTCAGCGCCCCTCCCCGCAGACTCTAGCCGAGCCTCGAGACCGGCCACCTGCTCGGCGTGGTCGGTCGCTGCCTGGTTCATCGCGGCAGCCCGGTCGCCATCAGACCGAGAGAGCGTCTCCGACGCAGCCGCGCGCTCTTCGGCGAGGGCGGCCTGTGCGCGCGACAGCTCCGACTCGAGTTGGGCGGAGGCGGCGGTGGCGGAAGCGGCGGTAGCCGAGGCTGCGGCGGCGGTGGCCTCGGCGTCCTCCTTATCGGACCTCATCTTCTTGAACTTAGGCACGAGGTTCTGGAGTTTTTCTTTCAGCTGGGAGGGCGAGGGGGGGGGGGGTGTTAGCGTTGATTGTGGCACAAGGGGGGGGGAGAATGGGACGGAAAGAGCGATGGGCGTCTTGTGGGTGTGGGTGTGTTCGCAAGGGGGAGCCGGGGGCGGGGGTAAAACGCCGCGAAAGGCAGTCGGGGTTGTCGTGATCGCAAAACCCCCTGGGGGCTGCGTGTGCCGTTTTAACTTCCCGTTGTCTCTTCCACCCTTCCATTTTTTTGTCGTTGCAGCATGTAACGCGCCTGGCCGAGGAATGAATAATATCGCAACTCCGCAAAGCTGCGTATCAATCATTCAACCGGTAAACCTCACAGCGGACATTTTCGTAACAAATTCATTAAAAAAAAGGCACGTATTTCCGCCCCCCCCACCCGCCGCACCCCCCCGTGGAAGACACGCCCTTCCTCGCGTAAGCAAATACCGTTCATGTGTGCCCTCCTTTTTACCTTCGCGACCGCAGCCTCCGCGCTGTCTGCCCGACCTCGAAGGCTCTCCACCTCTGCCGCGCTGGCCACCGCTCTCAACCCGGCCTCCTCGGCGGCCAGCCGCGCAGTCTCAGCGTGCTCTTCCAACCCTCTGATCTTCTCGCCCAGCTCCGCCTCTGTCCTACCCCCGCGCTCTCTTTCAGCCTCCAAGCAGGCGCTGGCTTCCTCGCCTTGGCTTGTCAACTTCTGTGATATCTCAGCGATCCTCGCTTCCGCCGCCGCCCTCGCTTTTTCTGCCTCCGCAGCCGTCGCGGCCGCAGCGGCAGTCTCTGCCTCCAGTCGAGACGACAGTAGCTCAATCCTCTCGTCGGTTGACTCTGATACCTGCGCAGCCCCTTCCAGCTCGCGAGACAACCGCGCCGCCTCCTCCCGCGCCTCCGTCAGAGCCCCTTCTCCCGTCGAGGCATTCTTCATGGTCATCTCCAGCTGCTGCGTCAATGCTTCGACTGCGTCCTTCGCTTGACCCAGCTCCTCTGCCGCGGCCACCACTGCTTGTGCGTGAGTAGTCGCAGCCGCGGCAGCATCAGTTGCAGCCTTCTCCGCGTCGGCTCTGAGCTGGGAGAGTTCGTCCTCGAGATATCCTAGCTGTACCTTCGCAGCGGCCCTTGCTTCTTCTGCCTCTGCCGCTACCGCGGAGGCAGCGGCGGTCTGCGCCTCTAGCCTGGACGACAGTAGCTCAACCCTCCCGCCAGTCGACTCTGACGCCTGCGCGGCTCCTTCCAGCTCGCGAGACAGCCGTGCCGCCTCCTCCCGCGCCTTGGCCAGGGCCTGATCCGCGACCGTAGCGTTTTCCGCGGCGGACACCAGCTGCTGCGTCAACCCTTCGACCTCTGCCCTAGCCGCTTCGGCTGCAGCCTCCGCCTGTCCCAGCGCCTCAGCGGCGGCTTCCGCCGCCTCCGCCTGAGTAGCCGCAGCCGCAGCCGCGTCAGTTGCAGCCTTCTCCGCGTCGGCTCTGAGCTGGGACAGCTGTTCCTCAAGGGATCCTACCTGCACCCTCGCAGCGGCCCTGGCCTCTTCTGTCTCTGCCGCCGCCGCGGCCGCCGCAGCAGTCTGCGCCTCCAGCCGGGACGACAACAGTTCAACCCTCCCGTCGGTCGACTCAGACGCTTGCGCGGCTCCGTCCAGCTCACGAGACAGCCGCGCCGCCTCCTCCCGCGCCTCGGTCAGAGCCTTCTCCCCAATTGAAGCACTTTCCGCGGCGGATGCCAGCTGTTGCGTCAACGCTTCGAGGGCTTCCTTCGACGCCGCGATATCAGCGTTAGTCGCTTCGGCTGCAGCCTTCGCTTGATCCAGCTCTTCTGCTGCGGCCACCACTGCTTGTGCCTGAGTGGCCGCAGCCGCAGCCGCGTCAGTTGCAGCCTTCTCCGCGTCGGCTCTGAGCTGGGACAGCTCTTCCTCGAGGGATACTATCTGCGCCTTCGCGGCTGCCCTTGCTTCTCCTGCCTCTGCCGCTGCCGCCGCGGTCTGCGCCTCCAGCCGGGACGACAGTAACTCAGCCCTCTCGTCGGTCGATTTTGACGCCTGCGCGGCTCCTTCAAGCTCGCGAGAGAGCTGCGCCGCGTCCTCTCGCGCCTGGGCCAGAGCCCCTTCCCCCGCCGAAGCACTTTCCATGGCCGTCGCCAGCTGCTGCGTCAACGTTCCAATCTCTACCTTAGCTGCCTCGACTGCGTCCTTCGCTTGTCCCAGCTCCTCAGCGGCGGCTTCCGCCGCCGCCCCCGCCACCTCCGCCTGAGTAGCCGCAGCCGCGGCCGC
Organism: Nereocystis luetkeana; assembly: GCA_031213475.1. Lineage (NCBI taxonomy): Eukaryota > Phaeophyceae > Laminariales > Laminariaceae > Nereocystis > Nereocystis luetkeana. The sequence continues at coordinate 1,281,895 of JARUPZ010000035.1, read as the reverse complement.
ATCAGCGGCAGCCTTCTCCGCGTCTTCTCTAAGCTGGGACAGCTCGGCCTCGAGGGATGTCACCCGCGCCACAGCGACGGCCTTAGCTTCTTCCGCCGTGGCAGCCTGCTCCGTTGACTCGGCAAGCTTCTTACTCACGGCGTCCACCTCGGCTGCGAGGACCGAGCGGGTCTCCTCCGCCTCGGATCTGATCCGGGAACCCTGTTCCTTCGCGGCGGCCTCCACCTCGAGCGCAGACGACCTCTCCGCGAGCGCGGCCGCTTGCTCCTTCCTCGCCGCGGCTGCCGCCTGCTCCAGCTCGGCCGAGAGACGCTTGCCTTCCGCCTGGGCCTCCTCCGTGGCCGAGCGTGCCGCCGCAAGCTCGCCCTCCCCACGGTCCACCTGCTCCTGAAGCTGCCGCGCCAGCTCTCGCGCCGTGTCTTCGCCGGCAAGTCGAGCCTCTTCCGTCGCCGCCTCCGCCGCCGCTTCCACCTCCCCCAGCTTCCGCGCCAGGACGGCCCCTTCTTCCCCAAGCGCCGCCAGTCGCTCGGTCAGGGACCGAGCTTCCTCCTCTGCTATCGCCCTGTCCCGCTGAGCTTCCGAGCACTGGGCTTCGAGCGTCGAAACCTGTTCCGACGTGCCCTGCTTCGCGGCCTCCAGCTGCGCCGCGAGCCTCTGCCCTGAGGCCTTAGCCTCGTCGCCCGCCGTGGTCGCCTGCGCGAGCTCCGAGCGCAGTCTCGCCGCCTCCCTCTCGGCCTCCTCCTCCGCGGCGGCGGCGCGGTCGCGCAGAGCCGCCGATTCCTGCGTCGCGGCGGCCAACGCACCGGCCGCCTTTATTCCCGCATCTTCCGCTACGCGTGCCGACGCGGCAAGCATCTCTTCCAATCTCCCCTGTTGCTCTGCAGAAGCTGCCGCCGCCGCCGCTGTCGCCGCTTCCGCTGCCGCCGCCGCCGCCTCGTGGGCATGTTCAAGCTCCTCCCGCTGCGACTCCAGGGCCGCCACCGCCCCCTCCGTCTCGGCTCTGGCCTCGCGGGTGCTCTGCTCCGACACCTCCGCCTGTTGCATGAGCTCGCCCGCCCTAGCGATCGCCGCCTTCGACGCCGCGTCTAGCTCGGTCGTGCGCGCGTCCAGCAGGGCGTGGGACCGCCGCAGCTCGGCGAGCTCCTCCTCCGCGGCGTCTTTCTCGGACCTGAGCTCGGCCGCTTGCCTGCGCGCCTCGGCCTCGTGTTGCTTCAGCTGTCCTTCGAGGAGCTGCTCGATCGCCACCCTGCCCTCGTGCAGTTCGTCCTCTCTCGTCTCCGCCTTCGCCACCACCTCGGCCAGTCGCGTCTCCGAATCAGCCACCTTTCTCGGGGCAGCCCGGCGGTTATCCATCGCAGGCAGGCAGACAGAGGGAGTGTCAAGGCGGGGCGGGGGAGACGAGGTCGAGCGAGGCAGACGCATCACGATTAGAACTACGCGTAAGCGTTACGTACGTACACAGCAGCAGTGAGACCCCTCCCGCGCTGCGGCACTCTGGAATTTCAACGGTCAGTCACTAGCATTAAAAACTCTCAAGATCGAGCTCTTAGATTCTACTTTTCGAGACCTGCAACGCTTAGATACTATTGATCACATGACACATCCCAAGGTCGAGCCGTTCGATCCTACTGTCCGAGATCTGCAACGGCTGACGAACATATTTTCCACCAATATCACGCGGTTGGATCCCATGCTCCCGCCACCGCCAACAAAATAAACTGCGACTCGTACGACAAGGACGCAAAAAAAGCAAATGACGCGGTCGCAGGACACGACACCCCGATTCAAGTGCACACCCCACAAACCTCGCCGACCAACACCGCCCACACCCACCACCACTACTACCACTATCATCACCACGACCCCCGCCACCACCACGCGTGCGGGAAAAAAACTACCACAACCATGCAAACCCAACCCAACCATCAGCTAAACGGCAAAAAGCGCAAACAGAGCAGCAGCAGCCGCAACCGCAGCCGCCGTCCCCACGTCGGTCAGCAACTCAACCCTCACCTGCGCGCGCGCCTCCGCAAGCCCCTCATCCGCCAAGCGGTGCTCCTTCTCAAGCTTCTCCCGCGCTCCGGCGACCTCTGCCCCCAACACTTCGACCTGACTCTTGAGGCGCGCGAGCTCGGCCGCGGTCTCTATCGCGGCCCCGTCCGCCGCCTCGCGAGCGGCCTTGGCCTCCGAGAGCTCAGCCCGGAAGGTCTCGACCTGATTCGACGCGAGCTCCTGGGCGGCCGCCAGCTGGCCAGCCAGGTCTTGCTTCGCCTGCGCTAGCTCGCGCTCCGCAGCGCTCGTCGCCTCGCCAGCGGCCGACAGCGCCCCCATCTTCTCCTCGGCGGCCGCGGCAAGCCGGACGGTTTCCTCCCGCAGGGCGTCCATCTGGGCTTGCGCTTCAGCGGCGGCGCGCTCGGAGTTGTGGGCGGCCTGCGGAGCATAGTAACGAATAATACAACGGGAAGGGACAAAAACAAGACGGCGGCGGTGACGACAACGACGTCGACGGCAGATCGGGTTTCGATGTAGGAGCATCGTCGTCAACGGGGGGGGGGGGCGTACTTATTTGTTGCTTGCCTTAGTCATTTCACCATTTACCACGCATCCCTTTCGAAACGGAGCACCGTTCCTACTCCTGATAAGAGACACCTGCAACAGGTGCGGGGGGGGTTAATCAACCAACCACCCCACCAACCCACGGTTCTCTGTCCGTGGGCGGCGAAGTCCCCGGGTCTCACCTCGAGGAAACATAAAACTGACGTACAAATACGAATAAATGCGATGCCCTTCCTTTCCTCCCGTACACGACTTCGGTGTCACAAGTACCGTATCGATCGCTGTGCCATTAGACTATCACGTTATCACAGCTACCCGTCAGGGTGAAACGGGTGGTCCAAGAGGAGGCCGGAAGTCTCGACCGGACATTTCTCACGCATCTTTTCTCGCCGAAAAAACAAGAAAAAAAAACACGTACCACACGCGAGAACCCCCCCACCCCTCGACTCCCATCTCCAACCTCCCCTTCCACCGCTCACTCGGCGTCTCGCACGCTCACGGAAAAAACAAAGACACACAAAGAACAGCTCGGTCCACCAACCTTCGCCAGCTCCTCTTCCAGAGTCCCCGACTGAGCCACCCCCTCCTCCACCTCCTGTTTCACCCGCGACAGCTCCACCGCCGCCTCGTCCAGCTCCTCCTTCCGCCTCGCCAGTTCGTCGCTCGTCGTCTGTCCCTCCTCCTCCGCCGCGACCCTCGCGGCACACGCCTCCTCTAGCTGCGACTGCAGAGCCGCGACGTGCTCCGACTCTCCCTGCTGGGCGCCCTCCAGCCGCGCCTCGAGGCGGCGCGCCTCGGCTTGCGCCTCCTCGTCCCTCGCCTGCGCGTGGCCCTGCGCGGCCTCCATCTTCCCCCGCAGCTCGTCAACGAGCGCCTGTCGCTCCAGCAGCGCCGCTTCGGCGTCCGACAGGCGCGAGGCAAGAGCCGCACCTTTCTCATCCGCCACGGCGACGGCCTCCTTCGCCGACGCTAACGCCACGCGCGCCTTACTCTTCAGGTCATCCACCTGGGCTTTCCCCGCGGCGGCGGCGAGCTCGACCTCCTCTGCCAGGGCCTGCGCTTCCCGGCGCGCCTCCCGCTCCGACCCCCTGGACTCCTCGAGTGTCTCGGAGAGCTCCGCCGCGGCCAGGCGCAGCCGCTCGGTCTCGGCGGCGGACGCTTCTCTCTCCTCCGCGGCCCTCCGAAGCTGCGCCATTGGCGCCGCCGCCTCCTCGCTTTCCCCTTCCTTCCGGGCCGACAGCTGCTCTGTGAGCTCGAGGATGCGCCCTTGCGCCTCCTCGTTGGCGGCCGCGGCCGAGGCTTCGAGCTCGGCTATGCGTTCAGCCGTCTCGGTGGAGACGTCGGCCGCCGCGGCGGCGGCTACCTCGGCCACCTGTTTGATTTCCTGCTGCGTCGCCGACGCCGAAGCGATGAGCCCCTCTTCTCGGAGCTTCGCGGAAGCGAGCTCCGATGCCGACGCTTCGACTTGGGCCTTCAAGCTACGGTAACGCATCACCGCCATCTTGACCCGCTCGACCTTTGCCGCGTGACGGGGGTGGCAGTGGCGGGAGGGCGGGTGGGTGGTAAGGGGAGGGGGGGCAGGCGCAGAGTGATGTTTGGCGTTGGAAAAAAAAGAGCGCCTCGCAGAGATTTTGATGGAAGAAATACTTCGGCATGCAATCGCTTCGGTGGGGACAGGGTGAGGAGGAGAGAGAAAACGGCGTGGCAGGCTGAATTGTACAACACGGGTGGGGACAGCTTATCCATGCAACGTACAACCACATCAACGCCCCCCTGTGGCCATAAAAAAAGGCCTCGTAGGCGTTCGAATAAAAAATAAAGTAAAATACTCCGACCCAAGGACAAAACACATGATACAATGGTCAGCGGTCGCGCCATGTCTGGTATCGTGACAATAAAATACCCGACAATGCTGTACCGCAATACCACAAAAGCGAAAAAACAAGCAACAGAACACACCAAATGCTATCGCGAACGAGGTACCTATTAAATAGCACTGTTGTGTACATGCATGCTCAGGAAAGAGGTAGCTAACTGGCATCTTAGCAAAACGCCTGATACTTGTAACAGCTAAGATGGTACAGCTGTTGCAATGTAGGAACTCGCGCAGCAGGATTTTTGTAGTGTCATCGGCTTGTGTGGGCTTGTGGATCCCGGTCTGTCGGTCGTTCGGGCCGTAGGTCGGTCGCTTCAGCCATCTCGACAGGGGTTCCTATTTTTCGTCACCGTGAAAAATAGATACTCGCATTCGATCGAAACGAATCTACAGCACGCACCGATTTATTCAAGTCAGCGCTCTTAGCCTCCAGCAAGGTCGAAACTTCTTCCTTTGCCTGTCCCGACGCATGCAGCTCATCGGCGAGACGGGCCACCTCCTCCTTAAGGGCCGCGTTCTCCGCGCGCAGATCCTCCTGCGAAGAGAGCCCCGCTTGATCACTGGCAGCGGCGGCAGCGGAAGCAGCGGCGGCAGCAGACTCCAGCTCCGTCACGCGCTCAACCGCCTCCTTCAAAGCCCCCGCGGCGCGCTCGTGCTCCGCCTCTGCCTCCTCGCAGCGGCGCGTCAGCTCCACCGCCCTCTCTTCGGCCGCGGACACCCTGCGCTCGGCGTCAGCTACGCGTTCACCATCGGCGTTGGCGATAGAGTCAGAGACAGCGCTGGCCGACGGTGGCGGTGGCGACCCTTCTCCTCCCTGGTCCTGAGACTTTAGCTCTCGGAAGCGCTGTGCAACTTCCCGCAGTCGGGCCATGAGCTTCCGGTTTTCATCTTGAGTCTGCTCAAGCTGAGCCCGGAGCTTCCCAGCCTCTTCCTCCGAGATGGTACCGGCCGCGGCGGCGGTGGCGTCACCGGCAGCGCCCGCGGGAGGGGCTGCCGCCGCATCGCCGGAGGATTTCCCCGCCTGCTCTTGCAGAGAGCGGCAGGCAGTCAGCAGCTGCCGCACCTTCTTCAGGAGCTGCTCGTTCTGCGACTGTTTTTCCGCGAGAGTCTCTTCCAGCTCCTTCACCTGTTTCTGGGCGTCCGACACCGATACGTCACCGTCATCCCCTCCCTCACCTCCGCTCTTCTTCACCGCCGCGGCCGCCGCCGCCACCGCCTTATCCTTCGCCTCGGTGACCTCTCTTAGCTGGGCCTGGAGGGCGGCAATAGTTGCCCCGAACGCCGGGTCGGCGCCACCCTCCCCTCCGTCGCCTTCCCTCTTGTGCGCAGCCACCGCCGCTACCGCCTCATCTTTCGCCTCGGTGACCTCTCTGAGCTGGGCCTGGAGGGCGGCGATAGTTGCCCTGAACGCCGGTTCGGGGCCACCCTCCCCTCCGTCGCCTTCAACCTTGGCCGCAGCCGCCGCCGCCGCCGCCGCCACCGTCGCTGTCGCTGCCGCCGCCACCTCTGCTTCCACCCTATCTTTTCCCTCGGTGACCTCTCTCAGCTGGGCCTGGAGGGCGGCAATGGTTGCCCCGAAGGCCGGGTCGGCACGGCCCTCGGCTCCCGGAGCGGGGTCTGCGGTGTCTGCGTCGGCCGTGACGCTTGCCGCGGGCGCTGCCTTCTGCTCGCGGAGCTCCCGCACCTCGTTCTGGAGCCCCTTGATGGACCCTTGCGCTTCTTTGTACTTCGCGATCAACCCCTGCTCGGGGGGAGGGAACGTCGCGTTTTTGTTTCGGGCTTCGCGAGGAAAAGTCCTACCGTCAGCTCTCTCTCTCTCTCTCTCTCTCTCTCGCTAAATACACCAGACGTACACTATTAATAAGACACGCAAACACACCGCAGGAAGTATACGAGGTATGTGTAGACTACATGTATACAAGTATTGGTATTACATGCGGGGCAAACGTCATGCCGGACCTTCTCTTTTTTTCCCTATGTTTCTTCGAGTTTTCTTTGGGTGGTTGTGGCTACGTGCCAGCATAGTACGATACTTGGTTGTACCAGTATAACATCAGTACTATGTTAGTAGTTAGGCTTGGTCAAGAACTCAGACCTGTCACGCGGAGCGACCTAGGCACACCACTGGGCGACGGGGAGGGAGCACGAGAAAGCCTGTCCAGGGCAGTGTGATTCGTATTTTCGTTACTCCCTTACATGGAACTGGAATGTACTCTACCTCAGCCAACAGCGGAAACCAGGCAAGTATGATAGTCTTGTGATATATAATACACATATCATGCGTTCGTGTTATGTCGCCTGAAACTAAAACAAAGCGAAAAATCACATCAGAGCACGGACAGCACAAGCTACACGAGTGCAGGCGTGTGGAAGAGACACACACACACACACAAAAATAGCCGGAGCGGTACGGATGACGCAGCACAGAGAACGCGCCTCCCTCACCTTCATTTTATTGAGGAGGCTGGCATACTCGGGGCTCTGGCCACTACCCTCCGCATTCCCCTCCAGAGCCCTGGGCGGGGCGAAAGTGCAGCAGCGGCGTGGGCGGGGTGAGGCATGAGAGGCTGCTAAACGCGATGCGTTCACCGCCCATTCAAGGCAGCAAACGGCGTGACGTCCCGGCGCGCATCAGCGGTCGGGAAACTGTCGAATGCGTGGTCACGACACTGTGTAAGAGCACAATACTTCCAACCCAAAGCAATACAAACTGGTGCCACTACTTCTATCACTCCTACGTCTACCACTGTTGCTGCTGTACTGCCCGCACTATTACTGCTAGTGCTACTGACACTGCTACAGTAGCTACTGCTGCTGCTAACGGCAGTATTTACTCTACTTCTACTACTATAGTAGTAATTGTACTAATAATAGCGCCCTCTGAACAACCGACAAACGCCAAACAAGGCTAGCCTTTGGCTGCCCCAACCTACTACAGTTGCTGCATACCGGATCCGAACTCAAGGAACATATCCCCGGTCGAACAGAGCCCACTGCTACAGAGGAACACAGAAAATGCACGGGTGGTCGCTTTCTGAAAGGCAAGGCTTCTTAGCTTCTTTTCCGGGGGCATCGAGCTTACATGAATCTCCATCAGGAACCCATTTCACTGATGTTCTCAACACATTTCACGTAGGCTTTCAGCACCCTTAACGCCAGCAACCCACAATGAGACGACCCCCCCCCCCCTCCCCCCCCGCGCCCCCTGCTCCATGAGGGTAATTCACAACAGCAGCCATTCATATAAAAAAACGGCACGCGACCCCTTCCCCTCCCCACCTCCCGCTCTCTCCCCGCCCCCGTTCCGTGACGGTGCGTAACTCGTACTATACCGGAAAACGCACCTGAACTTCTCCTGGAGAGCCGTATAGCGCTCGGCCATCTCCCTCACGTTTTCCTGGGCCAACTTGCGCTCCTCCATCGCTCGTTCGAGCTGCAGCTGTGGTGCTGCGCCACCTCCCTCCGACGTGGCCTGAGGCGGCACAACGGGGAAACAAAAAAAACGAAACGAATTCGTGGGACACCCCAAGACACATGAGGGGACTGCTGGGGCGACGACTCGCGGTGTTCACGATCCGACCTACGGCAGCTTGGACAAAATAGTCGCGCTAGCTTCCGCACGTCACGCCTCGGACACATATCATAGATTCCCGGTCAATGATCTAGATGTTTCAAACGCAGATCTGTACCCGATCTGGTAGGGTTCAGCTCGGTGGGAGCTGTAGTATAATCTGCATGATCTACAGTAGCACATGTTTCCTGGGTTGGATCTGTACTACTACGTACGCAGCTCCTGCACAACCTCTCACAACGGCAGGTGATGAGCTAGATCAACTACAGATAGATAGGTCATGATCTGTCTGATCTGTCCGAGGTGTGATGTGGTTGCTAGCTCCGACAAAATGGTTGCCAGCCTCGACAAAAAATGGTTGTATTTTGCGCACAAGAACTCCTCGCTACAGCTTCATCCCGAAAAAGCTGATCCAGTCGGTTGGGGATATATAGGGGTAGGGCTTTGTAGAGACTAGAGTCAAGCATGTTGCAGCCCTGTTGGTCGAAGCTGGGTCACGTCATATACACGGTGCACAAACGGCACCGCCCATTGACAAAAAAGAACGGCTACGATGGGCTTGCAAAAACGTCTCGAGTGGAAGTGGCATATCTCTTCGTGTCAAGAGCTGTGCTGACCATGTGGGACGACACGAGACCGAGCGTCAGAGTGCCCCCGACCCCCCCCTTCTGTGCGCTCCTGTTAATATCAGTAGGGGCAAGACAGGCTTCCACACCAAAAAAGCCTTTAACTCGTGCCCATACTCTCGGTGAACGAGTTCCGCCAAACAACACGACAGCTACGTAGCGAACAAGATGTTGGTTACTACCAGGTATTGCCTTCGCCCGCCCGCAAAATGTCCAGGTTGTGACCACCGCGAAACGGGCAGCAGAGAGACATTTTGAAAAATGTATATACAAAAACACGGTACCTGCTGCTGGAGGGCACGGCGAAGGTCTTGGACCGTCTGCTGCTGCTCGGTATGCTCATTAAATGTCCCAATGTACTGCAACGACAAGGAGGCGGGAAGGAGGGTGGGGGTCAGGGTTCGGTGGGGGGGGCAGCGAAACAGGGGGTGGAGGCAGGGAAAGAGAGAAAATACAGCATCTCTCGGGGTGCACTCTTTGTTCATGGAGACAGACGAAAGCGGCTCTACTGTAGCGCGAACAGCAGAAACGCGTACCCTGTGGTGTGGAGATAATCCAAGCAAGAGAAGCACAAACACTGCACCTCCTAAAGTCCACACTGAAACCGCAGTGGTACGTTATGTACACGCACAGGCGGCTCTACTGTAGAGAATCCCAACCATGCCCCTTGGGCATGTTGCTATTCTACACGCACGCACGTGCACGCCCAGCGGGAGCGGCGCGTGGCTCAATACCAGGTATATATTATATGTGCCACTAATGTTTGGGGCCCGCGCTCGAAGTCCACGGTGCTCCCCCGCCTGTCTTCGCACGTACGCGCTCTCCCACCTTCTGCTTCAGCTTGCCGTACTCTTCCTCCACAATCTTGAGCCTCGCGGAGTGGTGCTTAACCAGAGACATGAGCTCCTCGTGCGTGGCATCCTGCAGTTTTTTCCTCGTGCCGCCGCCACCGCTGACGCCGCCGCCGCCGGTGCCAGCGGCGCTCTCACGGCCAGCTGCGAATGGTAACGGTTGTTGTGGGAAAAGAGAAAAAAAAAAAGTAGGGCCGAAAACAGAACACGCAGGACTGAGAGACTGGACAGCAAGCTAGTTATTGCCACGGTGCGATCGGTCACTCAGGTCGATCGATATATTAGTTTTTGGTCGGTCGCTTAGCTCCGTTGCCCAGGCTGATCGCCCATAACAAGTAGCACGATCGCCCAGCTCAGTCGCATAGCTCGGTCGCTTAGCTTGATCGCTTAGCTCGGTCGCTTAGCTCGACCGCGTAACTTGATGGCTTGGCCCAATCGCTTACCTCGATCGCTTAGCATCGGTCGCTCCCATCTCGCTGGACTACCGGTACCTGCCTCGAATGGCGTGCCATGCTGTGCCCGGTAAGGGTATACCGGTATGCACCAACTGGAGCTGTAGCTAAGGGGTCAGCTCGCTCCTTTAGGGGGTACAGACAGCTTCCCGGCCGTTTTGGGAGGAAACAACATAACAGGGAGCGCTTCTGAGGGAGCACAGCAGCGATCTATAAAGGCAGTTGCGCAGTAGGAGCAGCAGGATCAGTCTCAAGAGAGGGATTTTTTCCCCCGTACTATTACGGAGGACCCTATTACGGGGGACCATAGTTAACAGGACCTATGGTATACATAAAAACCAGTATGTTTAACCATTTTTACTGACAAAATTTGGTCCTGTTAACTATGGCCCCCCGTAATAGTTAACAGGACCTATGGTGTACATAAAAACCTATATGATTGACCATTTTTACTAACAATATTTGGTCCTGTTAACTATGGCCCCCCGTAATAACACCTGATACGATAGTATCATACTACTGGATGATGTGAAAGCGCAGCGCAGCAGCATTAATAGTATAGGTACGCGTATCGTATATTATACCATGTATATATATATATGTGCATCACAGCGAAATAATCATGGGAGCCTACAGACGTCCCTCTACCAGGCGTGCCACGCTAAACTTGCCAGGTAAAGGTACAAAATAAAAATAAAACATGTACGTACATGTATACCAGGTAGGCTTTTTATGCCTTTTTTCATTTCTTTTTGTAATTCCGTATTTTCCTAAACCACGGTATCACGACCCAACTCCCAGCTCTAACTCCAACCTGAGGCTACGATCCCGAAGCTCGGTCCGACCCGAGGGTGGCTTCGCCGTCCTGGAACAAAAGGCGGACACCGGTAATTTTTTGTACTTTATCTGGAATGTTTAGAAGTTTGAAAACAACTTTTCGTAGTGCTACTGAAAGGCATGAAATAGTGCTGACGTGCTGTTTGATTCCGGCATTCTGGTTGGTCCAGTTGGCACGTGAAACCAGAACGAAAGGCGAACATGACGATTTCTGTGTGTCGACTACTGTTTGTTCGTTTCCCGTGTTTCTTTTGACGAACAGCAGCTTGTTTTCGTGTTTTCTCAACCCTTCTATCAGTAGGACCGCAGTCCCGTTTTGGGGACAAAGTACCTCGAATTTGACTGGTTTGCCCCCAAAACGGGACTGCGGTCCTAAAAGGGTCATCGGTATTTCATACTATACCTGGTACAGGTATAGATCTACAACATTACACCAGCCGACCAACATGACTGGAGAACACCTGAATAAAACCAACAGGGAGAGGAAGAAGCAAGGGGTACGTACGTATGTATGTGTATATTATATCATACGAACGGGAGGGCCGAAACACGAAAAGAGGCCCAGAAAAGGCCACAATTCTCAAAGTGCACAGGATGCGCGGAACCGCCCCGCCGGCCGTGGCAGGAGGCCTCACTTGACCCCCGAACTTGAATCGACGGCACGACCTCCTCGCCATTGTCGACAAGAACGCGCTGCCAAGATTTGAGAGCGCTCCACACACTGCCCACGAGAACAATTACCTGGTACTACTAGCTGTAGTGACTGCCGTCCTCTCGTATTAATAGTAAATGGGTATACCAGGTAGTGCTGTACTGCTGCTGTACTCGTACTTGCGTACTGTTTATAGTATCTTGGTCACAAACCTGACACAGCCATTGTATGCTATGATGTACGCCTCTGCCTACTTCGCGCGAGAGTTTCGACCGCGCCTCCTACACACCTTCGAGACGGGCGGACAACACCAGCAACTACAGCAGTAAAACAACTACGAGTAACTACTGTAGATGTAGATACGTGTGTGCATCTTGGATACTGGTCACACACATCCAACCCGTGTATACAGTACCAGGTATAGGACTACTCACAGCTGGTGGTAGGCACATAGTCGTACACATCTTCGATACATATCCGACCGCACGTATGCTGCTGTCTGTATCTACGCGCCTCAATGTACTGTGTAGTTCTGCCGCAAGAAACAAAAGCGACAAAAAATCACGCTTATATATGACCTATGCCAATGGAAACGCGAAGTTGAAAAGTTTTTTTTCAAATATATGGCATTAAAAAAACAGCCGAAAATTTTCTCGTACCGCCGCTGTGGGGAAAAAAGAGAAAAATGTTTGATGTTTTCTTTTTTTTCCCCCAACGGCTGCAGGCGGCGCAATTTGTGTTTTTCTGGTCGCAAATTGTCAACACGGAGATCGAAACCAGCTCGTGCGACAATCGACCCTCGATCTCGACATAGACTCAGCCCACGGCCAACCCACTCGGTATCTGGCAAGCCCAACGAGTATAGATGACGGCCTCGAAGATATCAGGCGAATCCATGGTCTAGGGGGCGAGAGCTTGCCGGCGGCGTCCCACGGTATCCTCCCAAACCTGAAAAAAAGACTATTTTTTGCCATTCAAGACGGATGGAGCAGTTTTGTCTTCTGTTTTGAGCAAACCAGCGGCCGAATGTTTTTTTATCACACGCTTGGTCAGCTCCCGCCACATGACACCGGCCATGGTGTGAAGACGGTGACCCTAGGGTGGGTCGGAGCCCCTAACGAGCGCACTCCGTTCAGAATTCGTGACGCAATCGTTGGTTTTGTTGATCGATGTCTGTCGAGGACTCGGAATCTCGCCGCTTCGAACGAAAGATCGGCCTGAGTTTTTCTCAAGCCGATGTTGGCCCAACATCGGCCCCAGATTTTCTTTTTTCGGGCTTTTCCAAAAGTTAGGAACTTTTTTTTTTTTTAGGTGGCCCATAGGAAGCGTGTTCTGATTTTTTTTGGCGGGTATCTTTGAAATTCAAACTTTTTATTGCAACTTCGCTGTACCATTGGCATAGGTCTTATTACCTCCCCGTTTGCAATCGTCGTTTTCCATATCCCCGGCCTATTTCTGCCGACAAGAATCTCTATGAGAAAGCTACGTACGTATACTTATGTAGTAGGACGGCCCAGAGCGTGCGACCACAGCTGCTGCGGTACAGAGCATACTTAGCTCCGCAGTAACGTTGACAGTAGTGAATGTGTTGCTTCTTCTCCAACTCTGTACGAGTATACATATCACACTTGCTGCTGTAGACTACATACGTACTTTAGGTGTACATAGCTCTCTCTTCTCTCTCGGAAATAATTTTTTATCGACGACAGCTCTCGACGCGACCTGGGTGGCGTGTGTTCTCGGGGCGTGCCAGTTTTCTCCCAGATTCGAGCACACAGCCTCCTGCGCAGGCCTCCACAATGGCGACGCCGGCAGGGTACGTAGCCGACCCCCCCCCATGGGTCGGAGGTCAGAGAACACGTACGTACTGTACGTAAAAAAGCACGCAGAGAGGTAAGCCCTGTAGGTAGTCAGTAAGTTATGCGCCAAAATGCTCACAGGGCACCATTTTTCGGAGATCTCGTAGATCTCGAAGTCAAGGCCTCGCGCAGGCCCTACGGCGGTGAGCGGGCGGATCCGGAACGCCGGCCGTTGCAGACGAGGCGGAGGCACCCCCCAGCGAAGAAACCGCGGGGAGAGGCGGTCAGAAGCGGGAGAGGTCCGAAGACCCGAAGATACCCAGGTACGGCCAAGAACCAAGATAGGTGTATTTACTGCTGTCTACCGAATTTTTCGGTACGGTACCCCACACTAATACCAACCGTTTCGGGTGTTGCTTTTCTTCCCGGCGACCGACCAAAAGACCATCATCTACTTTGTATTTGATTTTTAATTTTTACGTCGAAGGATTTTTATGTGGTTTCTTCGAGAACTGCTGCTGCAGGACAAACTGCACATCAGCAGCGGCCGTCGGCAGTGGTGCTGAAACTCTCTGTTTAAAGGAATGCGTACCTACCAGGTATGACACCACCCGTACATAATTGACTTGGCAAGGAGAACAGGAGAAAGCTGCGAACAGCAGCACTCGTACAGACCGCGCACGACACCCCGTAAAGAAAAGTGACAGATTATTTTGTCGGTCAGAACACGGTAGTCAGTCTTCAACAAGTACGAGTAGATGAATCTCAATCTCAATCTTCTCTTCGAAGCAGCTCACCTCGATCGAGCTACACAGCACTACATTATGTCCTTTGCAAACACAAAACATGACACCGCTCGTCCCGTCATCTCGAGGTCCGGCGTTTCGCATCCTGATTTCGCGTTTTTTTCACGACGAAACACGCAAGCATTATTCGGCCTCCTTCGGAAACACTGACAAAGAGGAGAACAGAGCAGACGATTATGGACACACGCCGAGATAAAGAGGTGCACGCCAACTTTTTTGTAAGGTTCTTCGCTTGAGGAGCGATTTTGAAAAAAAAGTTTTTTGAAATGATTGAAGGTACAACCAGATGAACCATCCCATGGCCCAGGTGCATACAAATACCAGGTAGGTATGGTAGGTATTAACCCCTGTAGAACCCCAGTCCCGTTTTGGGGACAAACTACTCAAAATTTGAGCGGTTTGTCCCCAATACGGGACTGCGGTTCTAAAAGGGTTAATAGTAAATATCGCGAAAAAAGAAGAGGGGCGTTCCGACTATTCTGGGTTACAATTTTTAGGGCTGCAGTCTCGTTTCGGGGACAAACCACTCGAATTCCAAGTATTTTAATAGTGTGTCCCCAAAGCTTGTCCCCACAACAGGGTTGCCGTCCTATTAATAAAAGGGGAAAGGAGCTCCGTCATTCAGAAAATATTTTAGCCAAAAAGCGTGAACCCTACAAGGAGTATCGTAGCACCGTATCATAGATAGAACGCGTTTTTGGAGGAGACGGAGTACGATAGCTGTGACGAGTACCAGGTATTATTGTACCTACCAGGTATTACAGAGTGCTCAGCCTGTATACGCGTGTCATACACCCAGAGATGAGAAATGAGAAAAAACAGCAACACCTTCTGTGTTGACGGGTGAACGTGAAGCCGTGAGTTCAGAATACATCGCGTGTGCGGGAAAACCCGTCCGTCATCTCGCCAAGCAGGAGAGGAGGTCGACAAAGGGTGGAGTAAAACAAGCGGCGTGGCGTGGCGGGGATCATGGTACATGGTCGTGTAATGGATGGAAAAGCCGCGGTCCCCTGGGAGTGCTCTTCTTGGTACAGCAGCAAGCAATACACCAGGAGTACCTGGTGCAGGGTACCGTACCGGTCTGTGACACCAGTGACAAACGAGAAACGACAGGGGAACTGGCTACAGCAGTGGTGGAATCATACTGCTGTACGGAAAGGTCGAGCCATCACATCTACTGCTGTTTCCTGCGCAGAAATGCTGAAGCTTGGGAAGTCGGCAATCTTGCACGAGCTTTTAATCTGCCGTACCATGACTCAAGCTCAATCGAGGTTCCTTGCAGCCCGTGCGCCGCACACACCTCCTTGGACACACCAATCCGGTAGAGATACGCACCTCCAGCGGAGGGATTCGCGTCCCCTGCCCCTTGCTGAGCTGTGTTGTTCCCAGCTGGACCGGAGCTAGAAGTTGTTGTCACCAGAGGCTGAGAGACGCTATTTGCTTGCTCCTCTTCATCCGAAGGGGTGAACGCCGTGGATGCCTGGGTCGATAGCTGGGTCGCTGTCCGCTCGACGCGGTCCTTCAGGCCCTTGGCCCATCCCTGCATGGTGCCCGCACTTATGGCTTGGGTTCTACGGCTTCAGAATGAAATCATGGCTGAACGTAAACGTCCCGACAAGAGTTCAAGGTAACTTTGCGGCGTGTTTGTTTAGGGGGCATGCACTTCGTTGCCAAGGCGTAAGCCAGCCGCAAGCGTCCAGTCGTCTTCGATGTGCAGCGGTCAGTGGTGTTTAACACACAGCTCTCTGGACCCCTGGTTACTTCAGTGGGGACTTAGTGGCAGACCGTTGTGTGCGTAGTTTCCTCATTCAGAGATTAGACGAGCGGCGACTCCTCCCTCACTACTCGAAACAGCGCTCTCGGAGTGTGCTGGAAATTTGAATTTTAGCGTCTTTATCTGCCAATATCGATATACTGGCCCCTTGCTTTGCGCCATTTTTCATTTTGAGCAGTTCTCAGAGACCCAGCTTGTCCATCGGACCGGCAAGGGCTCTGAGCTTCGGGAAAGTGGCGTGAATCTTCTCCAGAGGTGGGAGGAGTGTTTTCTGTCTGGAAATTATGTTCTCCCAGTATCACGTGCTGGAGCGGATCGGAGAAGGATCTTTTGGGAAGGTGAGGGACAGCCAGATGAACCAACACCTTGTACTTTCAACAACACAACAGCATCAGCCACAGCAGCGTCACAGCAGCAGCAGTACGCGTATACCTGGTACCTGGTAGGATGCAGAGCTTGGTCTACAGTCTACACGTAGACCTGCGTTGACTCAAATCCAACACTTTTACGCAAAGAATTTACAGCAGTAATATATACCTGGTACGTACGTACGTATATGATACCTGGTACCCTGGTACAAGTAAAGCGTTTCGAGATGGTGCGATGCGCACCGTGATCTCAATGTCGTATACCGTTGTACCAGGTAAGGGCGCAGGCAGAGAGACACGATATGAATTTCATACGAGCCGTCGGTGAGAGGATGCCATGTTCAATTAGCGCTGATATGCGATGGATGGATAAGCTCCCAACAGCCACACTAGGCTGTGAGCGAGGCACTGCAACACGCAGTGTGTAGAAGATAGTTTAAGATGTCTTTATTATGTCGGCCCGGAAAGGGGTAGACGAATGCAGGGGGAAAGGTGGAGTGGGTCACGTGGGTCAACTCTCCACAGCCCAGTAACAACCGCTCGTAGTCGAATACCTAAACCTCCTCGCATAGTGCCTACTCGTACATACCCGTGGGACTGCTCGTGAGTGATACCACGAGACGATCCCTGTAACTTTACCTCCGTGACACAACGTATGTAACCGTAACTTATTGCTAGGCTGTTCGTTGAGACAAGCTATATCGAACACCCTCCCTGGCGCTGGATCAACTAACAAGCCTCGATAGCACAAACAAACACCATCCACAAACAACAAATTACTGTATCCCTAACAGAAAATGGCGGTGTTTCTCAAAACTCTCTTTGCCAATAGCCTTCGTGAGAATGTCCGCATGCTGGTCGTCCGTCCGGAGATACTTAACCGACAAGTCTCCCCCCACCAACTCGCGCAGAAAATGGTACCGTACATCGATGTGCTTACTGTTGGATGAGCTCAATGGGTTTTTGGCCAAGTCTGTCGCCCCTTTGTTGTCTTCAAACACTCCAATACTCGGCGACCCCAGACTGGGCATCAGAAAAACCAACACTCCTCTCACGTAAAGGGCTTCCTTCACCCCATCGGCCATGGCTACGTACTCCGCCTCGGTAGTTGACAGGGTGACGCACTTCTGCGTCCTAGAAAACCACGACACAAGTGTACCATCGCAACAGACAGCCACGCCAGAGACCGAACGCCTATCGTCGGCCTTGTGAGCGTAGTCCGCGTCCACGTACGTCTCCAAGTCATATTCCAACTGCACTTCCTCTAGTTTACTGTCCTTCCTGAACGTCAGACCCAAGTGAGCCGTTGCGCTCAGGTACTCGATTATCGTCCTAGCCGCCTTAACATGTACCTCCTTAGGTTCATGTGAAAACCTCGCAACCGCCCGTACTGCGTTGGCGATGTCCGGCCTCGTCTGTTTCGCAATCCACATCAGACTCCCCACCATTTCGCGGTATCTCGCGTCCACCGCAGGGTCCTCACCACTCACGTGCCTGAGGTCCAATGACGGAGAAGCGGGGATGGGGCTGGTTTTCGTGATTCCAAAACGTTCGACAACATTTCGAATAAACTGAGTCTGCGAAATCTCCAAGGTCCCCTTCTCACGATCTCTCTTGTACTCGCTACCCATGTACCACGTAACCTCGCCAAGGTGTTTCGTAGGGAATCTCTTGTTCAGATCCGCCACTACTGTATCCGTGATTTCCTTGGTGGCTGCGATCTTGATGTCGTCCACGTGGACCACCAGCATCGCTGCAACCTCGTCATTCGCCATCATCAGTCGAAAGACGCACGGGTCTACCAAGCACTGCTGAAAACCACACTCAACCAAGGTTGACGACAGTAGCTTATACCACGAGCGGCCACTCCGCTTCAGCCCATAAAGAGCTTCGTTGAGTCGGACTACCTTACCCGATAACCGCCCACACCCAGGGGGCAACCTTAAAAAAAATTCGGTATCCAACTCTGACTGAATAAAGGCCTGGTCAACGTCCAAGTGCCTCAAGTCCCAGTCAAGTTTGCATGCCATTGCGGCAACGATGCGGTTAGACGTGGTTGATGCAGTAGGGGCAAACGTATCAAAGTAGTCAACTCCCTCTACCTGACTATAGCCCTTAGCTACCAATCTCGCCTTAGCTCTATCGATCATGCCATGCTCGTCGCCCTTCCACTTCAAGAGCCACTTTGATTCCACAATATTGCTACCCGCCGGAACTTCGGAAATCTCAGTGAAAGTGTCAGCGGCCTCTAGTCCATCAATTTCCGCTTGCATAGCCTACACCCAAACGCCAGAGTGGATTGATGAACGCGCCGCGGAGTAAGACGTCGGTTCCGGTTCCGCCTCCTGGAGGAGGCAATCCGGCAACCGAGTAGGTTCACCGCCTGTGTCTTGCGCCGCCAGTAGCGCATGGAATATGCGGCCTCCCTCTCAGGGTCCGATCGTACTGATCAGCCCCGTTGCCGCTTCCCGGTTGAGCGCTCTGGTCTGCGCTCTCGTGCTTCCCTCCCGAATCTCTTCACCATCGCCCGGTCCTGATATGTGCGCTCCAAGTTGGCGCGCAGCAGTCCGGATAGCAGTCGGGGTCGGAGCTCCATCGTCAGAGGAGGACGCATCGTCGTCATCTCGAGATGAAGTGTCGCTTTCGGGCGGTTCGCTGCTGACCGTTGATGAATCGCTCAGCTCCTCACTTTCGGCTTGCAAATCGCCGCCAGCTTGCGTCATCGGAGACACCGCACGGAGTTGGTGAGGAATTCCCCTCCCAAACACCGGCAGTGGAGTCGTCGGGGCGGATTCATAGTCATCCGTCCCTCCCGGCTCAGGCGCTTCTTCTCGGTCCACGGTCCCTCCCTGTTCCGGCATCTCCGGCAGCGGGGGTGACGGCGCTCCTGTACTAAGCGTTGCCTCCCAGGTCACGTCCCTTGTTTCCACGACCTTGTTCGCCCGCGTGAGCATCCGCAAAGAGTCACTTGGGTGGTCGATGCCCGGCCCGAGGTAAAAGCAGCTTTCGGCCCGGGGGTGCGACTTCGACGGGCGTTTCCAGCGACAGAACGCTGGATGAAGGAACGGGTGCGGTGAAGCAGGTGCGGCAGTTCCGTACCACATTTCGTGCGGCGACCGGTTCCCGGGGTTTGCAGTGGTCGCGGTGTGGTTCAGGGCGTCACAAGCCCAGTGCACCGCTTCCGCCCACAGGGATTTAGTCGGTGGCAGTTGAATGTGAGGAAATATGGTGGGCGCTTGGATGCACGCGGCGAGTCCCGCGTTCTGGATGATACCTAGCGTTCTCTCTACTACACCGTTCTGCTTAGGGCTATCGGCATTGGTGAATTCCTGCTTGATGCAATACTGTTTGCACACCGCTCCAAACTCACCACCGAAACACTCCCCCCCGTTATCAGACCTTACTATTTCAACTTTCGAGGGTACTCCGTCGGCGCGCGTGTCAGCCAAAAACTTCCTAAATGCGTCTCCTGAATCCGATTTATGCTTCAGAAAATACACCCACGCGTGACGAGAGTAGTCATCCTTTACAAGCATGACATACCGCGCACCCGTCAGGGAAGGTGTTCTCTTAGGTCCGCTGAGGTCAACAAAAGCTCTCCCCAACTTCTCTGTCGCGCGTGATTTAGTGCTGTTAGGGATAGGCTTGCGGTAGCCTTTCGCCATAGAGCATCCCGTACAGGGCTTAAGTTTTCCTACCAGTTCTAGACCGAGCGATTTCACGGTCTCTCGCAAGAGTAGTTCATTCGAGTGACCTGGCACGCAGTGAAAAACGTTGATGTCTACACTAGTCTCAGTAGACGCGGTACTACCGGGTGCAAGCACGGGAAAAGCGAGGGGAAAATCGCAACCATATTCAACACAAGTCTCGGGAGGGTTGGGGGTTTCAAGGGGGAACGGCACATAGCCGTCGTCTGGCTCTATCCTGTAAGCGAATCCGGAGTAAGTGGATCCATCACCTTCAAACCTCAACCTCCCATTGAAAAGAGAAATGCATAAGTCTCTCTCCTCAGTCGTAAATGTTACTCCCTGCTTGTGCGCAGCCATCAGCGAAAGCAAGTTAAATGCGATTTCCGGCACGTAGGCCACATCCAACAGCTTGACAGTCAGATCTCCTGGGAATACAACAGTCAGCGTTCCGTACCCTACCACGTCGATCAGATGGTTGTCACCTATTATAACCTTGTCTTCGCACAGTCTTACATCGCTCAAAAGGTCAGCTGCATGGGTCATGGGAAAGGATGCACCACTGTCCGCTATCCACTTCTCACCTATGCAATCACTGCGTTCCTCATTACACGAGTCATCGTTAGTACCAAGCATGCACTTCGCAAGGTCTCACCGCCGTTGTTCTGGCCTTGCGCACCTCCGCCTGATGTCTGTTCTGGTGCAGGGGGGATGCGAGCCTTGCACTGGGACCAGGTGTGCCCGGGTTCCAAGCAACGAATGCATTTTCCTTTCACTTTGTCGAACGCTGAGGGGGGGTTATGTGTGGGGGCTTGGGGGTTACTGCTACTGCTACCCTGACTGTTCTTACTTGCGGTGTCACTTCCACCTCTCTGCTTACCGTTACTTCTATGCCTGCCCCTACCTGCACGACCACCTCGAGCAGCTCCATTCGAAAATAGAGCCTGGCCCACGTCCTTCGGGAAGGCGCAAGTACCGCTGTCGGATGATGCTCTCGATCTCCGCTCGAGTGACATCCTCACGGTACAAGATAGTACGTTCCTCTATTTTGTAGTCTGATGTGAGGGTCGTGATGATCTTGCGGTTGACGTCTGCTACCGACTCGACCACACCTGGCGACGCGAGCACTCCTGCAATCTTGTCTATCCGACCAAAGTACTTCATGGGTTTTGCGGAGTCGAACGCTACCGACCACTTGACCTGTTCAGCCATGGTCTTTGGGCATGAACCTATCACACAACATTCTCCAGCCAGCACTAGGTGATTTTGTTGCGAACAATCTACCAAGCAGATCACGGTTCACAACGCTCTCAGTCAGGCAAGTCCAAGCTACTCTAGCTGTCTTAACATGCTCCTCACTGAACCCCTGCGACAGAAAATATTGAGTGTTCTTCGTAACGTCGCCTATCATCATATCATGATCTACGAGGAACGCCGACGTGCACCCAACCATGGAAGTAAACACCTCGAAGTGCTCCTTCCACAATGGAAAATCTTCCGACTTTCCACTGAATTTAGGAACCGACTGCTTCAAACTCCCAAATTCGCGAGAACCAACTTCAGCCTTATGACCATCTACGCTGCTACTCGCACCACTCCTTGGCAGGCCTATTGCCGCGCCAAGACCTGGCAAACTCGCACTGGAGCTGACCCCCCTTACTTCCCCTGCACTGGTAGCGGTTCCGACCCGATCACCAGCAACACCAGACGCAACCTCACTAACCGCTCATCGTCTTGACGTCGCAGCTCTCGGTCGCTCTCGCGTCGATCTTGGTCTTCTCTCCTGTCCGCCGCCAGCTGCCTCAAGACACTGGTCAGGTCGTCCATCTCGGACGACCCGTCCACTGGGGTTCCACTCGGCATGATCAGGCTGCTTGCTCGAACAATAAGGCGTTAACGTGTTCAATTAGCGCTGATAAGCGATGGATGGATAAGCTCCCAACAGCCACACTAGGCTGTGAGCGAGGCACTGCAACACGCAGTGTGTAGAAGATAGTTTAAGATGTCTTTATTATGTCGGCCCGGAAAGGGGTAGACGAATGCAGGGGGAAAGGTGGAGTGGCTCATGTGGGTCAACTCTCCATAGCCCAGTAACAACCGCTCGTAGTCGAATACCTAAACCTCCTCGCACAGTGCCTACTCGTACATACCCGTGGGACTGTTCGCGAGTGATACCACGAGACGATCCCTGTAACTTTACCTCCGTGACACAACGTATGTAACCGTAACGTATTGCTAGGCTGTTCGTTGAGACAAGCTATATCGAACATGCCATACCCCCTGAAATATGTCTTCGTCTTGAAAATGCGTTTTCACGATTTTACGGGGGACAATGGGACGATCTTTCCTTTCGCGCGCGACGATTGGGCAGAAAGTACCGTTTGAATACGAAGTGAAAAAAACGAATATGACTGCCGTCTCAGCTTAGCGCGTATCGGAGTGGCAGCTCCATGTTCAAATATACACCGGGTAGGTACTTCTACTGGTACGGCACAAAGCCGGAACGTATGTTGGCGTTTATGAGGCAGGTCTAAGTGCAGGAGCAACCCGATGTGCCGACGTGGGTTTTGAAGGCACTTTTTGCGTGCCAATCAACTCGCTAAGCGACCCTTGGGTGTCGGTGCAGCCACTAACGGCAGTCGTACATATCATGCAAGAGGGACGCGCTTTTCCGTTGCTGAGCCGTGTCGCGCTCTGCAATCATGAAAACGACCAGAGCACGAGTGAATTATTCACGATTTGGTGCATGGCGGGACATGCTCATCCGGGGCCTCCTACCATATTAATAACAGGTCCAGGCCCAGGTCCGGTATATTTAGACGTTTAGCCTTACGACGAAACACTACCAGGGTTATACTTGGGCCTCCGCTTCGGGCTGGAGGCCGTGATGCTGCCCGTATCGCCGAGCCGGCCGACGGAGCCCCCGCGAAGGCCGCCGGAGGTCAAAAATTGGACACCATATGCGTAAATATACTCAAAACGTGCGTCTTGGTGCATGGCGGGACATGCTCATCCGGGACCTCCTACCATATTAATAACAGGTCCAGGCCCAGGTCCGGTATATTTAGACGTTTAGCCTTACGACGAAACACTACCAGGGTTATACTTGGGCCTCCGCTTCGGGCTGGACGCCGTGATGCTGCCCGTATCGCCGAGCCGGCCGACGGAGCCCCCCCGAAAGGCCGCCGGAGGTCAAAAATTGGACACCATATGCGTAAATATACTCAAAACGTGCATCTTACACGCTCCGTTTACCCCCTCGTACAGAAGCGGGCATCAGGCTCCTTTTATCGTGCAGAAACACCATAGTGTATCAGGAACGAACTGCTCCGATCTTCCAAAAAAAAAATGCCTACGGCGAGGTGGACTCAAAACCAATTTCGACTACGGCGAAACGGACCCAACCTTTTTTTCGTTACGGCGAAAAGGGGGCCGCACATGTTTTTCTCCTGCGGCGGAAATAGGTGGGGCGCCGAAAAACGGAGGTACGGCAAGCCGCACATTGACTCCAGCACATGTGCGCCAAGCGGAATTATCGCCCAAAATGTGCGCCAGCGCACCGCCGCACGTCTTTGAGTATAACCCTGGACACTAACTATTAGCAGTATACCTGGTAGTGATCATACTCGAAGTACTTCGTATTGGCGGAGGAGTAAGAGTCTGGGGTGGGGAGAGCGCCAAGTAGCTGGGAATATCGTTCTACGAGAGAAGAGGACTCCGCCCGCTGGCTACTACCACCCGACGAGTGTCTTCAGGTTTCCGACAACGGTAAGCGTTTCCGTGGTGAGAAGGACTCAAGTAACCGAATCGTGTAGTCCTCGGACATACGGTGAGCCGAAAATCTTTGCGACGAAAGCGCAGTGCGGATCGCTCAATCGTTCTCGCAAGGCTTCTCGCCGCACCTGCACAGCAACATACTGCTGCGTATGTAAATAATAACCCCACCCCCCCCCTCCCTCCCTCCCCTCTTTCTTTCTCTCTGCTTCTCCCCGCCCGCGCCTTGCTCTTGAAAACTCGTGAACTAGGTATACAAAGGGCGGAGGAAGCATACGGGGCAGACGGTAGCGCTGAAGTTCATCTCGAAGCACGGGAAGAGCGCGAAGGACATCCGCAATCTCCGGCAAGAGATCGCGATCCTGCGGACGCTGAACCATGAGAACATCATCCTCATGTTCGACGCGTTCGAGACAGAGCGCGAGTTCTGCGTCGTCACCGAGTACGCCCAGGTGATCCAGAAACGGCGAACAGATTATATTAATCTTTCAAAAATTCACAATCGAAAACACAACAAGGAACGTTAGATCGCGCAAACAAGAGCAGGGACACGGGATACGTTCGTTCATCGCGCCGAGGTCATGTCGTCGCGGCGAAGCGCTGAAGTGCAGCGAGTTACAGCGGACAGAGACTTGCGGTGACGCGAGTGTAACAGCGGCAATTTTGCTGTCAGCACAATAGAAGGATTGATGTTGCCCAGCTTCGCGTTTTCATTGCAGGACGAAGCAACTACCGTTTCGTGCCACTTCGGGAGGTCGAATCAAAGAGGTTGTTGGATCCTACGCAGCGCCGACCTTCCCTAATAGCTTGGATCGACCCGTGTTCGTTGTTCTCTGTTCTTAGCGCCTGGCAGGCGCCAGAACCTCTGCGTTCGCTGTTGCTTGCATATGCGTGCCTCCGTGCAACTGCTGCGCGCGGCGTGCAGTACGAGTGAACATCTTTAGTACTGGTTCAGGTGGAAGATGCAGGGCCTGCGAAAGTTTTTCCGCGTCGTCCTTCCCCAACTCGCTCTGCCACGTTCGGCGTTGATTGTAGCACGGTTTGTTTGCCTTCCAGCATCGGCTCAGTTCGGTGCGTCCTGCGCGTTTCCTTGTCGAGCGCGCCCGGTTTGTCAATAGGAGCTCTGTACGCAACGCTCTAGAAAATATATGTTTTGCGCGCCAATGTCCCCGCATCTTCCGACACGCAGGGGGAGCTGTTCGAGATCCTTCAGGACGACCACACGCTGCCGGAAGCGCAGGTGCAGAAGATCGCCAAACAGCTGGTCCAGGCCCTGCACTACCTGCACTCGAACCGCGTCATCCACCGCGACATGAAGCCGCAGAACATCCTCGTTGGCGCCCACGGCCGCGTCAAGTTGTGCGACTTCGGCTTCGCGAGGGCCATGTCCTCGAACACGGTCGTCCTCACGAGTATCAAGGGGACGCCGCTTTACATGGCACCGGAGCTCGTAATGGAGCAGCCGTACGACCTGACGGTCGACCTCTGGTCCCTGGGAGTAATCCTTTACGAGCTCCTGGTTGGTCACCCCCCCTTCTACACGAACTCGATCTACTCTCTAATCAACCACATCGTCAAGGACCCCGTCGAGTACCCGGCCGACATCTCCCCCGACCTGCGCTCCTTCCTGCAGGGCCTGCTCCGAAAGGACCCGCGGCAGCGACTCTCCTGGCCCGAGCTTCTCCGCCATCCCTTCGTCAGGGAGACCGAGGAGGACCGCCGCCGTCACCAGCGGGAAGACGCCCACTACACCCTGGGCGGAGGGGTGGGACCCCCCCGGTTCCGCCTCGAGCGCTTCTTGCAAGACCAGCAGGCTCGCCAGTCCGCGGAAGGGGATGCGTCGAATTCGAGTCGCGGTGGTGCGGACGATGGCACCAGAGATGGCGATGGGGACAGGGTGATGGGAGCTCCACCCCCCGCTGCCGCCGCCGCTCCAGCTGGTGGTGATGGTGATTGTGGTGGTGGCGGAGGCGGAGGCGGTGGCGGTGGTGACGGTGGTGGTGGTATTGGTGGTGGTGGTGACGGCGGTGAAGGTAGTGGCAGGGGGTGGGGGGGTAGGGGAAGTGATAGCGGTGAGGTAGTGCCGAGGAGAGAGGGGGCAGACAATGGGAGGCTTGGGCGCGACGCGGGGGGCGAGGTGGCTGGTAGAACGGACGCCTCGTCCTTGGTCGAGAAAGTCCGTGATAGAAGCACCGGCGGTGGTAACCAGGGCAGCAGCAGCGATGATGATCTTGCCGCGTCCTCCAATGGGATGGGACGGACCGGCATGAAAGACCTCTCTGAGGACGGAGTGGACCACGCGCCCATCGGCGCAGTGAAGGGTGCTGCTCACGCTACCGCCCTTTACGCAAGCCCTGGTCTAGCTGTGAGGCAGGGAGGTTGTCCAGCAGACAGTCTCCCCGCGCCACCGACGCGTGACAAATACGCGACCACACGAGGCGACAGCGACGCTTCGGCGGTTGAGGGAGAATCTGAGGCATCTACTCGCACGCCTTCCCCTGCTGATCCTGGTGCCTTGCTGTGGACAAAGTGGGAGGCTGCGGCAGAGGTTCCGGGAGGGGGCCGAAACGGAAGCGCGTTGCGAGTGGGTAGCACCCGCGAGTTTTTTTTGGCTCTTGCAGACGTGCTCTCTCGCCACGCTGAGCCGGGAGAGGCAGCCCTGCAAGGAAGCGGTGGTAAGGCGGGAGGAAGGTCGTTGCCCCTCCTTCGTGTCGCGCTTCGTACAGCCGAGAGAGTCGCCTCGGCCGCGTTGCTGCAGTTGATGTCGGAATCTTCAGGGCGAGGGAGCACCGTAGTCGGAGCTAAGCCGGGCGTCGTGCGCACGTCGTCGGAGGGGGCGCTTGACGCGTCGACGGTGGCGGAGCGCTTCCTCCATACCCTCCTCCCGGTTGTCGAGGTCTGCGACACCTTGCTCGAAACCGACAACCCTCTTTCAGATGGGGCCGGGATGCGGGCGAGGCCTAACGAAGAAGGCGACGGCGAGGAAGCAGGGGAGGAGGCTTGTGCGCTTGCTGAGGCGCTCCGACTGCTGAAAGTTATGGTGCGCATGCCCTGGTGGGCGCACGAGGGGGCGATTGGCGGCCACTATCCCAGGAGGGCTTGCGACGATGCAGCTGCTGCGAAGGGTAACAGAGGCGTCGGCGGGACGAGGGGTGGCGGCAACGGTGATGGGGTGGGGCGGAGTAGCGCAGTAGGCATAAGTGAGCGATGGACGACGCTTTCTACTCTGACGTCGGTCCTGCGCTCGGACAGCCCGGCGTGTCCTGGAACGCATATGCAGGTGACCAACAAGATGCCAACATTATATTTGTCTGACGTCCGTTGATAGCATGTGTTTTTTGTTTGCGAGCCGAGACGAGATTCCAGTGTGCTCGGAAATGAATCGCGCGCCCCTATCCAGCTTGTGTTTTGGAGACCGGATTTAGTGTTCTCGTATGTTCTGCCTTCTCTGCTTTCAGCCTTCTCAATAATTTATCGCATGCGCACAGTGGCCGCGCTTTTGTTAGCGTATGAACAAATACTGCCGCGCGCGTTAACACTTACCATGGTACGCCTTATGCGAATCACGTTGTGTTCGTGGATTGCCGACCCCCCATCTGCAGAAACTGGAACTTCAACGCACCGCGATCGACTGCCTGTCCACAGTAATCTCTCTGGCCGGACCGGAAATGACCGGTATGCTGCTAGCTCACCGCGTGCCGGCCACCCTCTGCGCCTGCATCCGGAGTCACTCTTGTCCTACGCCGCCGCTCGGGGCGGCAACGCCCACCCGTGGTGACACCGCCTGTCTAGCCCCATCCTACCGACAACGCCTCTTCGCCCTGGTTCACCCGGCTGTGCGCGCGCTTGCGCGTCTCGTGCACCCGACGGGGGCACAGTGGACCCCGATCCTCGCAATGCCTTTTCACGAAGCGACTGCCCAGGGTCGCCTAGGTTTGCCGATCCCTGTCGAGGTATCGAACGGGCGCGCCGTTGATGCGAAGGCGGCGGCGGAGCTCGGGGCCTCCGTTTGGCAACAGACCGCGAAGCACCTGCTGGAGGTGGACGGTTGCGACGGAAGCAGCGGCAGCGACGAGGAGGGCGCCGTCTCCTTGGTAGCGGCGATGGGCGCTGACAGTGGCAGGGGGCACCGGGGTATCGGGGAAGCAGACAACAGCGCGATCGGTGTGCTCTGTCGCATCCTCTGTGACGCGGGGGACTTGAGCTGCGGCTCGGCGACATCGGGAGGTCCGGAGGGTGTTTCCACCCCACCAGCCTTGGGCCACTCGGTCGGTTCTGAAGATCGTCCGGGTACCAGCCAGGGCGTGCAGATAGCCGCGCTGCGAGTCCTCTTGCATGTGTGTCGGGCGTCCTTCGACGTCGCTCATGCCGTCGCTGCGTTTGATGGTGGGGCCACCGTGCAGGCTTTGCTGGACCGGCTCTGTTCACCCGCTCACGCAAAAGAGGCCGCCGCCGATGAAAGCGTGAGACGACCAAAAACTGAAATTACAATAAGTAGGCGCATTTTGTTGGGCTTGGCCGCAGACCGCCGATGTTTAAACCGCGTGAGCAGCAACAAATATAGCTGGGTTCCCCGTTTCCCGTCACTTGAAATTTGGAAGTACATGAACATAGTTTCTGGTTTCGTGATTATATTGGCGAGCAATGCTCTCTACGTACTGTGCTGTACCTGGTATGCCGTAATTACTGTGTCACACCTCCATCCGGCGTGTCCAAGACAGAAATACAAGCTAACCACTCCCTCCCTTTATTATCGATATATCGGACGCCGCCAAGTCCACCGCACCACCAACCCTCGCCGCCGATTCCCTCATACGAGCCCCTCCTCCTATCTCGCGCGATCTGTCGCCGGTACCGCTCGGATAGCAGGGGCAACACCGCGAGGGAGGTGTTGATGTTCAAGAATCGAGCAACAGCAACAGCAAACTGGCTGAGTGCTCGGCGGGAACGGCGCTCTTGCTCCTAGAGGCGCTTCTCCGCCATGGAGTCTTGAGCGGATCGGATGCTTTCGGGTGCGTGACGTCTGCGACGTTCTGCCTCTGCGACTCCGCCGATCTGCGCGTGTCCGCCGCCGGAACGGCAGTCGTCGGCGCCGCACTGGCCAGGAGACGCAGGGATAAGGGTGGCAGTAATGGTGATGGCGGTGGTGGTGGTAGTGGATACTACGGCATTGAGCAGGCGTCCATCGCGGCGCTAAAAGCCGCCTCGTCGTCTCGCGTCCTTGCGGCCGTCAAATCTATTTTGGAATTCAGAACGAGCACAGCAGAATATCCGCGGCAGGATATGATTGGGGCGCACGTCACAGCTGCTTCTTCGGCCGGGCCTGCCGCGTCGATTTGCGGCGCGTCAGCCACGTTAGAGAACCAACTTCAAGATGCAGCAGAGCGGTTAGATGGATCCGGATTCGGAGCCCCGATGAGGGGCATGCTCGACGCCCCGACCGGCCTACTTGCACACTCCATCAACGCTGCAGTGCTTCCAACTGGAGGCGGCGTTACCGCAGGCAGCAGCCCATCGCGGAGGGCGCCCGGGGGGTCGTATGGTCCACAACCGTGGCTGCACCTCTGCGAGCAGCTGGGGCGTGGAGGTTCCCGGGAGTTGTCCCCCGTCGGCCTTGTCTCCGCCCTTCACTACGTGGAAGGCGTTCTGGTGGGCGTTCCGACCGAAGAAAATTTCTGTGTAATGCTGCTTGGAAGAGATGGGGGGGGGGAAAGTGGCCTAATCGGCATTATTTGCGCAGTTATTCTTGAAAGCCAGCACCTACAAGCTGTGGTAGAGTGGCCGCCGAGGAGATATGGAGGTGGTGAAGGTGGTAGCGGTTGTGGTGGTGGGGTAGCGGGTGCCGTGGCGATCATTATGGCCGCTGTGGGCGTATTAGAAGCGTCGCTGTCGTCTGAGGAATCGCGCAAAACGGTTTTGAGACTGCATCAAGCGATGCACTCTCAACGGCTCGTGGCTGCTCTGCTGGGTGCCACAAGATTTCTGGGCCAGTGCGATTGCGATAGAAGCAGATACAGAAGGGAACAGGAGGAGGTGGAGGATAGAGAGGAGGGAGCTTACGGGAACGGGGGCAGCGGGAAAAGTGAAACGGACACCAACAACGACGCCGAAAACGCGTTGTGCGCTTGCTTTGACCTTCTTGCCCGCCTTGCTATTCTGTCTACGAACTTTAGCCAGCAGTTCTTGAAGGAAGGGGGCCTGGTCGACCTGGTCTCAGCTGGCGTGCTGCTGGAGGCTTGTCCCGCCACGCTCGCCACTAGCGCGCTCGAGATCGCCAGTCAGCTAGCGCGCGACTCTGCCGACAACTACCCCCGACTCCACGCCACCGGCGTGGACACCAGTCTAGGCGCCCTCCTTGCGCACGCGGACCCCACCGTGCGCGCGAAGGCTTGCAACCTGGTGGGAAATTTTTGCCGGCACTCGTCCTTCTTCTACGCTTCCTTTGGAGAGAGGCGGCGTACCACTGACGAACAGGCCGGAGAGGAGGCGTGGCGAGTTAATCCTCACAGCAGTGCCACCGACGCGCCGGGATCTTCTTTTGGGCGGGATGCGCCGCGAGCGCGTAGAAACGATGAAATAGCAGACGGTACAAGTCCTGGCGGTGAAGATTTGCCGTCGCTGCGGAAACGAGAACCAGAAGAAGCGCCAGGACAAAGGCCGCAGGTGGTAGCAAGGGCGGGGCGGAGGAGCGTTGCGGATCACCTGGCACGCTTGTGCGCCGATCCGGACCCGTCCACCCGAAAGTTAGCGTGCTTCGCAGTGGGAAATGCCGCGTTCCACAGCAACACCCTGTATGCCCACCTCGCCCCGGCGGTGGCGTCGCTCGTAGTGGCGCTGGGCGATCCCAACGAAAGAACGCGAGCTAACGCTGCGGGGGCTCTAGGAAACCTCGTTCGAAACGGCGGCTCACTCAGTGGAGACCTTGCTCGTCAGGGCGGCGTAGCCGCCCTGCTTAAGGTTGCTGTCCAAGACCCGGCTACCCCGGCAAGGCGCATTGCCCTCTTTTCTCTGGGAACCTGCTGCGCCTTTGCTCCGTGTCGAGAAGCGTTAGCTCTCATGGAGCGAGAAGGAGCAGGGGGCAAAGGGTCGGCGCTCCGCGCAGTGGCTCCCGACGGAGGAACCCCGGAATCTCAACGCCGCAGCGGCGGGGACGGGGGAGGGCGGCAGAGGTGGAACGTCGGACCGAGCGCGAGCGCGGTGCCTTTGCGGCCGGGTTCCGATCTTCGATCGGTGGGGGGGGGAACTTTCGCCGGCCTAGACCGGCGACTGCTGGTGTTGAAACGGGCGGCGGAGGAGGTGCCAGACGACGTCGCCCTCAAGTACATCGCGAGGCTGCGGGCCAAGCTGTCGGCCCCCATGCTGTCGTAATTCCATGAAACATGACTTCACGGCTTGTTTTGCCTGCGAGGCTTTAGAAGTGGTGAGAGGCTGGTTCACATGACGTCGGTCCCTCCTCTTGTTGCGTTTTACCTTTACCTTGTGCGTAGTCGCACAGCGTTGTGCGTTATCGTGATTGAATCGTAACGATGTATCTACGTGCCAGTGCAGCTCTGTTGGTTGAGCCTGGCGATGCCCCGTAAAGGTTGGAATGTTTTACACGCCGCGGGTTCGTTTCCTTAGCCGCACGTACGTGTACGAGTGGACGGAAGAACTGATGGCAGCCTTTGCATGCCGGGCAGCATCCCGTGTTTCATCATTTGCTTTGTGTGGTCGAACGAGAGTATACAATGCAAGCGTCAAATTCCCCACAAGCCTGGCTTGCCCTAGTAGATGGTAACCGATTCGCAAAATTCCATTATCGTCCACCCGATGCACCCCATCGGGTGCAAAACGTGGTTATCACGTGCTCCATATGAGCAAAGGCACGCTCATCATATTGTTAGATGGCGAGAGAGAACTCGTTTTCGCTCTTCAAACTGTGTTGAGTCTACAACCGCCTGACTTTAGAATACAGACCCGCCCGCTCCTTATCTAACTTGCTCGACTTTCTCCTCTGCAAGCGTATGTACAGTATCAAACAGCGCACGCTGCTTGCACTCAAACGTTGGGCGTTGCACCTCAATGTGCGTTTTGGGGTGGTGGCGTGGGTACGCTCCTATGTATGTGCCTTCCACCTAAGCGAATACCTACAACATGGCCTATTTATTCATTCCACAACCATGAAAACGATTCGTAGAAAAAAGTAGCTTCACAGCTCCGCAAGTAGCGGCCTGCTCTCGCTGGGAACGTCGCATCGCCGACGGGTATATCGTCCGCTCCCCTGCGCTCATGAGCCCATTAACCCCAACAACGTTTATAATGCAAGAGCGCGACGATAGGCCTTAACCTGAGCACCACCCGTGGTGCACCCCTCGCGAAAGCGTGAAACACTACGACTTGGCAAGCGGTGCCTTCGAGCACACAAAGAGTGCCCACCAGAGCGGCGAATCCTCGACAGCATGGTCCCGATTCTCGGGAGCGTCAACGCCGAGGTCATTCGGATGAAGCCCGTCATCTGCCAAGAGCCCACCTTCCTCCGCAGTCCGGCCGCCACTCACGCGTCGCTTACTCATCGGTAGCGGTACCGAACGAGACACGCCACGATCCGCTTCACCATCAACATTCCCACTGCTGCCGGTAGCGCTGTTATCGTCGCTGCCACCGGCGGCAGCAGCAGCGACGGCGGCATCGGCCGCATCAATCAACGTTAGGCTGATGCCGGCGGCGCGAGCTGCGGCGGACGAGAACGTCTCCGCCATTTCCTCCGGCGTCTTGAATATATCATTGGTGGACTCGTAAACGGCCATGAGCATACCGCCGGGCCTGACTAGGCGGGAGGAACTCTCTGCCAGGCGTGTGTACCTGATGGTGGGTGTAACGAAGGATGGATTGGTGAGTGCAAAGTGTGTTCCGCTGAAGATCGGCCTAGGTGATAGTGTGGAAATCAGCCTGAGGAAATACCGCTGTTGTGTGAAGGGAGAGAGGACTCTAGCGCTCTGTTAGCCTTTTTTCGCCGGCGACATATTTTGCGGGGGAAAGGCCAAACGGCAGATAAACTCCGCCAGGGAGACGCCGGAATACAAGCACCGGCCACTACTCCTCACAAACAGGTGCAGCAGCGAGAACCCCCAAGCAGCACGCACCTTCAAGACAAGGTCCGTTCGCTACACTCGCTACCGATAGCTTTGCCGTCGAAAAATATGAAACTATCCGTCACCAAGTATCTCACGTGTTCGCCGCTCGTGACCTAGACTGCGCGGACTTGGATGGCAAGGAAGGGAGGTCTAACACCACAAGGTCCCAGGCCCTCCCCTTGCTTGCGGCTTCTTCTGCGAAGAGCAAAACGCCTGCTCTGACGAACGACGCTGTAGCGCCGAGGTCGTTCGCGGAGGCGTTCTTCGTCGCTGTGCGGACGGCCCGCGCGTCCTTGTCCACCTGTATTCGGCAAACGGTATGATGAGACTACTGTGGCTGCGGGTAGAAAGTTCGAAATATCACACGGACAATAGTGCACTACTATTGGACGGTGGGGCAACGCAAT
Source organism: Nereocystis luetkeana (assembly GCA_031213475.1). Classification (NCBI taxonomy): domain Eukaryota; class Phaeophyceae; order Laminariales; family Laminariaceae; genus Nereocystis; species Nereocystis luetkeana. The sequence goes on along the minus strand of JARUPZ010000035.1, from coordinate 1,248,747 downwards.
AAAACAACAGCTACGACCAAGTCAGCTACAAAGGAGTGACGGAACACACACAACGTACTGACAGAGAAATTCTCCTATCCTTTCTGACGAGTCATCCCCTACCCCCCTCCCCCCTTGTGTGTCTCACCCCCAGCGCGGACCGTGCTTTGCCGACCGCGGCATTCATCGCGAAGCCTCCGGTCCCACAGTACAAATCGAGCACCTCCAGTCCACGAGACACCCTGCGTACGACGGCTTTCCCACCCGCTCGGCCTGGCGCGAACGCTTCTCTCTCTTCCTCCGCTGCAGATAATGCCGCCACCGCGCCTCTCCGCCGCGGACTCACAGCGTATGACAAACCCAGTTCCGCTAAGGAGTTTGTGCGGACGCTCGGCCGAGGGGGTTCGCCGCGCAACCGCCTTCCACGTCGCAGTGCAAGGCCTTGCGGAGCGGTTACGGCGGTCGTGGCCACGACAGCCCCGCCGTCGAAGTCGAAAGACGGGACCGCCTTGGCGTCGGGTACTGTCGCCGTCGTCGCTGGGCCACTGTTGCTGCTGCTGCTGGCGGAAGGTCGAGGCGAACCGGCCAATTTCGCGACCCAAGGGGCAAACCTCACATCCGGGTAGGTGCAGATCGCGCGGAGGTGACGAAACGTCGGCGAAACCCCTGCTGCCCTCATCACCTGAGCCGTGAGTGTGCGTGCGATGAGAGGGAATGAGAGGGCATTTGAGTCGCTAGCCAGGGAAGCGGCGTCGATAGTTCCGACGCCGAGAGACAATGATCTCCACTTGGTGGGGATTTCACAAGGCCGATAAAGCGTTCACACATACAGCCATCCGTTCTTGGCGTGTGCCCTTCTTCGCTTCCATCCCGAAACCTTTGTTTTTATCGCTGGAGCTCTTGTGCTCCGCGCCGTTTCTCATGCCGTGCACGAGCACCCGGGCGGAAACGTGGAACACGATCAATATTGGTAGGACGATCTGTGCGCACAGCGAGGGCACCACATACCCTCCGCGGCAACGAATGGACACCGACACGCGTCCTTGGCCTACGGCACAGCAGCCCCTCTCGACACGCGTCCTTGGCCTACGGCACAGCAGCCCCTCTCGACACGCGTCCTTGGCCTACGGCACAGCAGCCCCTCTCTCGATCACAAGCGCAAGGAATACAAAGCTTCACGGGAAGCGCCTGCCCATATGCCCGTACGCAGGTAAGCCCGGTGGACAGGGGCTGCACTTCGTGTCCCGTGCTCAACTCTTCCTTGTACAGCGACATACGAGCTGTTATATACACACCTGAACTCTCGGCAGTATTCGGCCCTGCACGCTGGCGTTCATGACCCGTGGGCACTGATTGAGAAGCTCGGCGATTTCGCGTTCGTTCGCGCCCAGCTCATCCCTAAAGAAGGCCGCCTTCGGTCGCAGATTGCTCGCCACACTCAGAGACAGGAGGGACGGCTGGTTGTTGACCGTCTGGAGACAACACGGCAAAGAGGGAGGGTGTCATCAAGGGGCGGTAAGCACGGCTGCCACCAGATGGACAGTTGTCCCCGAAGACGTCGTGTATTGTTTCCGAGGTGAGACACGCGCAATACACGAGGCAGGTCGGCCGCGGTGGATACTCGAGAGCCTGAAGCGGAACGAGCAGTACTACTACTGCTACTGCCACTACTCCCATAACGGAGGACCCTAGAAAAAAATAGGACCAAATATTGTTAGTAAAAACAGGGAAATATATAAGTTTTTGTGTGTACCTTAGGTCCTATTTACTACGGTCCCCCGTACTACTACTACTACTACTTCTGTTACTACTGCACCTACAACTCCTACTGTTACTACTGCACCTACTGATACTACCATTGCTGCAACTACTACTACCATAACATCAACAAGTGCAAGAACAACCTGGCTCAGATTGGCGGGGTCCATGCCGAGCTCTTTCACCAGAAAGCCCAGAGTAGGCTCAAGGTTATTCTCCACGCTGAGAGACAGCAGGGCCGGCGCGCGTGTCGCCAGCTTCCGAGATTTCACCCCGTTCCGCGCGTGGCGATGATGCACCCAAAATGCGGCAGCAGTCAGGGCGGAGTGAATAGACGAGGCGAATGAGAGAAGGCACGGGGAGTGAGTTAAAGTTGAGCAACATCAAGTGCGCCACGAAAATATAAATAAAAAAAATCCGCTACCTGGTACGTAGGATTTCATGCTACCGTGGCATTCGTGGCATCCTCGGAGACCATGATTTTCCTGACGATGCCTCTCGCTTGGGAGGAAGAGGCGAATACGAAGAGCCGCAGCCCAACTGTACTACTCCCCGCGCCGCCGGAAACAATTATTCTCAAAACGCTGGTCTAAAAAGTATGCTCGCCCCGCTTCGTATTCTCGCTTCCGCCAGGACTCTTGCACACTGCTGCTGTCGTATACTCGCAAAACATGAGGCGATATAGCACGTGGCACAAACGAGACGTATGGAGAACCGACGCAACGGCACCATGTCGAGCGAGGCCCCCGAGGAGATTGCTCCTAAGCTGAGCAACCCACACCCTGCCATCATTGTCCCGCACAAAACAAAAGCAGAGACAACACCAACGGCAACACCAACAACGACGACAACAACAACAACAAATGCCCCCCCCCCATTGTTGCCAACTCCAAGTGCTCCAAACGGTAAATCATCTGACCTTGCGTATGTCGTCCCAGCCGAGCCCCACTTCCTGCACGAACCATGCTGTCGACTTCGCCAGGTTGCCGGGAACGCTCTTCCACAGCACGTCCCCCTGTTTGGAAACAACTTGACTCCGCCCCTCCCGATCTAACCCCAGCCCCCAATCCCACTCGCCATCTGTGAACGCCGGCATCTCAATCAGCGTCACCACGGCCTCCCCATCTACAACCGTTGCCGCCACCCCCCCCAGCCGGCCCTCCTTCTCTGAATATTTAGGGGTGGCCCCGTCTTCGTCCAACCCGAAGGTAGACTCGCCTACCCGGGCGCCCGTGTGGGTGTCCGTTTCTGCCTTTGACAAAGGAGGGGAGTTGGACGACGACATTCCAGCTTCAGCTTCCGCGATACCTAGCGACCGCTCTTCCAGCCGCGCTTCGGGGTCGGGAGCGCCAAGCCACTTGACGATCGGTCGGATGCTGTTCTCGAGGTTCAGGAAAATGATCTGAAGGACGGGCGAGGGATGGAAGGGGGGGGCGCCGGGGGGAGGGAGGTCGCGAAGAGTTCACCTCGGGCCGCTCTTCGGGGTGGGTTGCGTTCAACTAGAAGCGAGATTCTCTAGCGCTTCTAAGCCCCTCTGGGATCGGCAAACAAGCCCGAGACGCCGGTTCTGCCCAGAGTAACTACACCCCCCGACCGATACACAAGCTACAGCCCCCCTGCGACGCTGCCTGCTGTTTTCGGGAACCACAAAACACTTTGTGTCAACCTCCTCGCCTCCTCTATTCCCGTTTGTACTATTCCTCCATTCCCTTTCTATGAGTACATCTCAGTAACCTGCTGCCCTCTGGCTGCCTCCCAAACCGGACGCCTCTATATCACCGCACTGGCTTGTGATGCTCAAAGTATCCAGAAGCAGGGGTCTCTCGCGACTCGCGGCACTCGCCTGCGGGTGCGCGCAGATCATCTTGGCTATCTGGTCGTTCCTGAGCCCCATCTCCTCTGTGAAGAACTCGATTTTCTCGAGGACGTTTCCCGTCACACTGAGGGACAGAAGACCAGGCTGGCGTCGGACCATTCTCCGGAACGCCGCCTGCAGACAGCGGAATTACAGAACCCCCCAGGTGTAAGAACACATCCAGCGCACACGACACAACAGGCCGAGGTCGGGGCGCGGGGGTGACGCCGGCGGACAGATTTAGCAAAAGGGCGCAGCGGAGGCATCTCCTGAAGGCGGTGGGTAGCCTTAGACCTGCCTGCCGATCGTTCTAGCGGTACGGTGGTCGCGACGAAGGGAGTAGACACGACGCCCGTCCATCTGCACAACCACAATCATTCCAATTGTTGGGGACATACGCCTACTTTACCGAGCCTTACAACAGGCAGCAGCGCGTAGCGCGCGCACCTGGGCGGATCTTCCACTATTCAGAAGAAACCCCATGACAAACAGCAGCCGGGGATTCTTGCGGCGTCTACCACTCCACCGCAGTTGCGGAACGACACAAGAAACTGCGGGCAGAAACACGTCTCGCGCTATCACGCGAGGCGTCCCGCCCGCCGGATCCCGTTGAGGGGACCGGTCGACCCCCTCTTCCCCGCTGGGACGATTGCTCACTGGTCGACCGCGAAAACATCACATTGATGCACAATGAAAACTTCTCCCGACCCGTTCGCTTCTAGCTGCAGCAAGCAGCAGCTGCCCTTCTTTCACTGCGGCGGATGGGACACAGAAAATGGTTGCTGCATGCCATGAACGGTTCCGCGCGGAGGCGCAGGGCGGGGGGGGGGGGGAAGGGGGGGAGAGGGAGGGCGATAACATCACACTACGGGGATCACCTTGCCGACTTGGAGGTCCTGCAAGAAGATGTCCACAATCCGGCGCGCGTGTCCTCCTGGGTCTTTTTCAATCACGTCCGGGTGACGCTTTGCCAACCGGCCCACCTCCTTGGCTGTCAAACCCACCTGTTCACGGCCGAACCAAGCACCACCAATAAACGGGGAACCGTGCGGTCTAGGTTGTTGCGACCTCTAACGACGCGCATTGTGTTGTCCTACGAGTACATCAACACTCTGTACACTGCGTACACGAGACTACTGTACTGGGTTTTACGGTAGCATGCATGTGCGGCGAAGACGAATTTTCGTAATTTTTCGGCGATAGTTGACGCAGCCAACCAGGCGGTTGGAGCGTTGTGAGCACGCAACACTTCAGACACCGGCGCGGTTCAAGGCCCTACAATTCAACGCACGACGCGAGATCGGGGATGCTCCACGTACTACGTTTAAACCTCATGCTCACTCTCGTGCGCCCCCTGGTCACCACAAACCCTCCCGCCACTAACCTCATAGTCTTACTCTCGTGCGCCCCCTGGCCCCCACTAACCCTACCGCCCATCAGCGCAGTCTAGGCAGATGGTTTGACAGAAACACGCCGAACCGTGGGGCCAAAGAGGGCGGGCGATCTCGACCCACCTCTCCGAGAAAAAATCCGATCCTTTCCCTTGCCGCGGGCGGCAGGGTGAAGAACGACGGGAGTTCAACCATTAGCCGCATGGCTTTTTCTTCCGTGACTCCCTCCTGCACGAGTTCCCGACGTAAAGGAACCGACGAATGGATACACGATGGATCGGCGATCAGCACGGCAAGCAAGCCGCGGGAATTGACAGCCGCATAGAGGGATTTTTTATTGAGAGCACAGCAGGACGTGGAGGTTGCCTAGAATCACGCTTCTTCTTATTCCGCTTGTCGTCGAAGCCCACCTCTTGTAGAAAACGCTGTCTTGTCGCAATCTAGGGCTATCAACAGCTTACCAGAGTATACATTTCGAACAGTACGATCAGTCTTTACTATGAAATGAACTTGTCATATGTGTCACGCGCTCGCTGACGTTGCTCAGAATCGCAACCCCATGAGAAGAGTAGAGTGAGCCGAGGGTACACGTACGGTCTAAGAAAACTAAGCACTAATAGCAAAGAGTAGCGCTAGGGCAATAGCTCTATCCTCAAAGGAATCTAAACGGTATATTGCTTGTCCCAGTGAACAAGCCGAAGAGATAGGAAGCCATTCCAGCAAACCGAACCGCGGCAGCCCAACAGCATTTTCAGTAGCTTCAACTTCTCGACACCGAGCTGAGCAAAACCACTCGCCTACGCGGTCGGCAGGTACAATCCGGCGTCACTACTTGTACGATAGTCGTACCGCGTACGGCAGACAGCAGACCGCATGTATGTATTGCTGTTGTTAAGACCGCTGAGACCACTGTTTGTCGCGTCGTATTAATATTGTAGGATATTCAGAGAAGACATTATCATACCGTGGGCACGGGGTGCGATGTACCGACGTGCGCAGACATAATACAGCAGCCATACAAGTCAAGCAGGCGATACTGCTGTGTAGCCCAGGCAGCGGTGCCTCACAGCAAAGCGACAGGGAAGAAATCAGCGCGCCTGCATCGCATCTCACACACCAGGTATTTTGCTTCGTTTATGAAAAATATGACCTCACGTTCCAAGTAGCTAGCATGCAAACTTGACCTGACGTACAATTTTAATAGTTTCCAAGTGCAATGGGGTACCCGATTAAAGAGACCCTCGGAATAGGCCAGTGTTATTGCTCTTATCTCCGAACCGATCGAATCCCGCGATTTGATGTTATTCCGGGAATATCATTTCTATTCGAAGACCGCAAAAGTGGGAAAAATCAGCTTACCAATCGTATTCAAGTTTCCGTGCCAAGCCGGATTTGCTGCTCTTAATTCCATTAACTCTCAATATGGACGCTCTTAAATGGGGTACCCCACTGCAGCTTACCCCGAGACGTGGGTGCAGTTCGGAAGACAACGTCAGCTTATTTTGTTATGATATACCTGGTACCCCCTGGCATATCGTCCAGTAACCCTTCTACGACTTGAGGATTCATGGATTTTCTTGCTGACCTCTCTCACGGTGCAGAGCGGCCAGGGCACTACTGTTTAGTTGACACCTCTCACGGCGCAGAGAGCGGCCAAACCGCTTCGGACAATAAAATGATTGGAACCATCCTGTGCGCCCTTCCAGCGTATGCTCTAAACTCACCCAGTAAAACACATAATTAATTCAGCCCATCGGTCCAGATCAAGACGTGCGACCCACGCCCGAACGCATTCTCTCCTTTACAGCCTTGACCGCTGACGACACACATTTTATTACCACCCCCCCTGCCGTGCAAACTAGCATTGCTCCATTGGTGGCGTTCGAGGTATACGTACGTACTCGGTCGGGGCCGGAGCCAACGCCATACATGAAGCAGTCTACGATGTATACAGCGGAGCGGGAGTTGGCATACAAAGGATCGCTCCGCCCCGACGCTCCTTTACTACTGGCTGAACATGTACCTCTCGCGTTCGGCATCCGCGGACAGAGCTGATCTCGATTTTTTTACGACTCTGGGCTTCACTACGACCCCGTCCTCGTCGGTTCTCAAACATTAAAAGCTGCATATTTCCTACACGACGAGGGGAGTAATGCACTCGCCCGGAAAAGATTCTTCGCCGGGACGATAATTTGCAACTCCAGACTGGTCCTGCTCGAAGACATACGACAACGGGAACGCGAAGTTTGAAAAAATTCTTTCAAACGTATAGATTTAAAAAACAGGCGGAGATATTCTCGTACCGCCGCTGTGGGAAAAAAAAAAACATATTCCATCATATTTTTTTTTGTTTCAAACGGCTGCAGGCGGCACAATTTTGTTTTCTCTCGTTGCAAATTGTCAACGCGCTCATAAAAATCAGCTTGTGCGACGATAGACCTTCGATCTCGACATGGTCTCAGACCACGGCCAACCCGCTTGGTGTCGGGCAAGGCCAGCGAGTGCAGATGACGGCCTCGAATACATCAGGTAGATCCATGGTCAAGGGGGCGAGAGCTTGCCGGCGGCGTCCTACGCTCTTCTCTCAAACCTGAATGATGCAATCCAACTCCGATATGTTTTTTATCTCTCGCCAAACTCCTGAAGGGATGAGCTCGTGAAATCGCGAGATATCGGAAATCATGACAAACCTGGTCCAGCGAGCGACCGCAAGCAATAGCCCTGCCTGTTTGCTTATCTTACCAGTCTGCCAGCACCGTTCCGTGCCGTATCCACTTGGTGTTCCCACAAGCGTGATCAACAAAATAGTGCCAGTTGCTGCTGTCAAAGTGAGCCACGTACTACGTATTCAGCCAGAGTATATTAACCATAACGCCGAATTCTCTCGACGACAACAAACTGCAGATTATTTTCGTAGCGGTTACCGATCTCTGACAATATTTTCCTTTAATGCCATTTGAGACGGATCGATAATTTTGGTCATCAGTTTTGTGCACACCAGCGGCCAATGGTTTTGTATAATTCGCCCGGCGAGCGCCCGCCACATATCACCTGCCATTTGTGTGAACACGGTGACCCCAGAGCGGACCGGAGCCTCTAACGAGAGCACTCCGTTCAGAATTCATGACGCATTCGTTGGTTTTGTCTATCGATATCTGTCGAGGACTCGGACTCTCGCCCCTTCGACGTAAACATCCGCCTGAGTTTTTCTGAAGCCAATCTTGGCCCAACATCGGCCCCATAATTGTTTTTTTCGGGGTTTTCCAAAAGTTTGGAACTTTCCGTTCGAAGAATCGTGCTCCTTGCAAACTGCACCTGAAAAATTATGGCGGTTATCTTTGGCATTCAAGCTTCTTATGGAAAGTTTGCGTTTCAATTGGCATATGTCTAATTCCAATTGTTTTATTCGCAAAACGAACGCCCAGTCAGTGGCAAAGGGGTCAAAAGGGGCTACGCACATACCAGGCACCAGGTACTTACTGCTGAAATTTCCAAGCATCTCTGCCTCCTACGGTTTTGCACACCAGGCAGAGCCGCTCTCGAATATTTATGATTCTTTGTTCTGTGATTGATCACGACTCTGTCTTCGTCGGTCCTCAGGTACGGGAAACCGCGTGCTTTCCACACGACGAGTAAATAACACATTCATTCGCGGACCCTTCGATTGCCCAACGGTCTTGAGATCGCCTTCATCGAGAGCGACGCGCGTTAGCGCAGAAACCTTGCATCCATATAATACATTTCGCACCGTATCTCGCAGCTCTTGAACCGTCGCCAGCAACTCCCGCCCCTCGCACAGCAATAGCGCCGGGCACTCTGCCACCACCTTAGCCGCGGATTTTTCGCCGGCCTCCCCGACTACGCTGGTGATGGCCTCCAGCAACTCCCGGAGGCTCGCCTCGGCTCGCGAAGCTGTCACATTCCTATTCCCAAGGAGGTGGATTTCGAGGGCCCGATAGGCGGGACTGTCAGCTACGTTGCGCGCCTGACGCGGGGAAAAATCTCCGACAATAGACTCCAGGATGGCTATTGTGAGGGAGGATCCCGGACCCGGCCGATGCGAAGCACCAGAGGTTGTAGCCACAAGCGGGACAGCAGTATCAGCAGCGTGACTCTCTAGACGGACTCCTATTGACGGCGCTGTCTGTGCGAGGAGGACGTCGTTCACGCGACTATTTCGCGGCGCAGTTGAGATACGCTTTGAGCTATTTGATCTGCACATAGCGAGGTTTGATCGCCTTTGAGCGACATGCGGTGGACGGCCGTGCAGGACACTGGCAGGGCCTAACTGCGGATAGTATTGGGTGCAGACGGCAAAGGCCGAAGACGTCCACCCGGGCGCAAGCCACATCGCGACCCGCCACCCGCAGCAGGTAGATGTGCGTATGCACAACTTCAAAGTAGCGCGGGGGGATTTTTTACCACATTTCCCTGTCAGCGTTTGTGCCTGCTTTTGATATGTGGAACACCCTCGATGGTATTGTAGGAGGATTGTAGGACTACACACCACGTACACATACCAGGTAGCAGTTTTGCAGGTTACGGAGAGCACCCATGGCACATGCTCTACGTCAAGGCCTTGGAGGTGGATTACGAGGGTTGAGGTTAGCGGGCGGGGCAATCCGAAATCTCAGCGGTAAGAGTTCGGTTGTGACCTGCGGTCAACTTGTCATCATTTTTCACTCCGCCACGGAGCTTCTAAATTCGATTCAACCACGGTTTTCATGTTTGTTGGAGATTGGAGATACTGCTGCTGTACTCGAAGCTCTATCCCGCTCACCAGGCACCGCTGGACAACCTGTACATATTGATGTTGCACGTCGTATACACATATGCACGAGTTTTTGGTGACCCAACCGCAAGATTAACGCGTTGCCGCATTGAAGGACAACCGCGTAAAAGAAGATAGCTCCTGTCGTTGGTTGGGCTCAAAACTCGAAATTGCGGTGGAATAAGATTTGACTTCTTTTTTGTTTTAATCCTCCTTGGAGGTCTGGGTAAAAAAAGCTTTTGACGAAACACTATTACAGGGGGCAATAGTAAATAGGGCCCCCGTGATAGTGCACTCGTACCAGGATACAGAAGCAGCAGTACTGCTGCTGTGAGAACTATTCTTAATAATAGTAGTCTAGCTCTAATGTCCCGTACCGCGTCCACAGGGACCGTGATTTTAGCAGCAGTACAGGAATAGCCAGTGCCGTAATACATGCTATTAATAGACATCGTAAACGCCCCATGGAGCTCTTCTTGGTATTTTTTATTTGATCACTCTACCACCATACGTACTGATGTTTGGTAGACGTTGTCTACCTATCACACGAGTACAACAGCCTTTCTTTCCCTAAACCCCACGTTACGTAGAACTTACCCTCCGCTGTGAGTACCAATTTGCACCCTCGAGCCTCACGGGCAACCCCATTCGAGAGACTTTCGAGGAAGCCCACGGAGTCCTGCGACGGATTGACTCGAGCAAAACGACCGTAGGATTCCTGTCTCTGACGGCCCAAATGGGGTTTAAGGTTTGGGGGAGGGTTGTAGAGTCGGGGTTATGGTGAGGGTAAGGGTAAGGGTTGGGGTTAGGGTTTCGGGAAGGGTTAGTGTCAGGGTGAAGGGATAGGAATAATGGAGCTGATCCGGAACCGTGATGCGGCGATATGAATAGGCAAAGTTCAGTCGATTTAGCTGATACTTCGCTGATCCGGAGCCGTGCTGTGAATGGGCGAAGTTCAGTCGATGTAGCTGATGCTTCGTACAAGTATTGCACTAAGGTTGACTTTCGCAGCATTCGTGCAGGTTTACTGTATCGGAGCCAGTCAGTTTTTGTCAGAAGACAGTCTGAATTCAATCAGCTCTTAGGGAAGTGTGGCATTTTTGCCGAAGAGATAGTCCCCGAGAGAATGCACCGAAGAGATATGTCCCGACCGAAGGCTATAAAGAAGTGTGTGTGTTCCTCTAGACTCTATGATATGGCATCTTATTTGGTAAGCATGTTGCCTACTAACCCGAAGGCTCTCATACACGTATTTTTATGGTGTTTTGAGTGGGACTGTCCAATTACGAAAAGCCCTACGTGCAGTAGGGCAAGAGCCTTTGTTCTGAAAAACGCCGAAATCAACCCCCTTACGAAATGCAAGTTGACGACCATCTTGCGCATAGATACCGATTCACGTTGCAAATGAACGACCCCCTAACCGCTCCCCCCTCGCAGCGGAGCCCACGAAGATGTCCGCGGTTATGTACACCTACGTGGACGGCATGATGGAGAGACGCTCGCCTTACCGGTCGGATCACCTCGCCCTGCTCAAGGTTATGACAGAAGAGGGGACATGCCTTCTTGGTGAGGTGCCCCTATTTCGAGCTTCGTTCCACGTTCAGTCCACGCAGTATTCACGTTCATAGCAAGTTGGCGCACAAGCCTGGTACATAACAGCTTGTAGACATGTTTTTTTTTGTGAAAACACAAAAATACATTGTGTTGGTCAAAAGGAGCAAACCTGCGATTTAGGTTGCTCAGTCAGTGCTGACTGGATAGGCTTGTAGTCTATCTCTTCTGATCAACTCCTTTTGTTGGTTGAACGCGGTTAATATTTGTTTTTGTAGACTCTATGGTGCTGTGACGGTGCTTATGTTACTATGCGCGGTCAGATTGCTACCGTTGCCATTGTCAACCTCGTGAACCTTGTGACGCCTCGACGCTCGAAGCCCGTCTACCCCACGCCCCCCCCGTACCGCGCCAATTAAAATATACCTGGTAGCAACTACAGGTGTGCATGATATTGAGTACACCCCCCCCCCCGTAGCCATTGGTCGAATGACTAACGCAAGCAACAAATAAATACACCCCTGTCCCTAGCGCACCAATCAATTACAGACGAAGTTGGAGTTTTCGCACGTGAAAAAGAAACTTCCGGCCTCGGTCTTCGCGCGAGCAGGCGGAGCATTCGCGGAGCCTTGCGACGGAGCCGTCCTTCTATTTTCCAACTCGGACCAAGCACAAACTTTCGTGGATAAGGACCCTTACAACACGGCTGGGCTCATCGCCAGCTACCAGGTGCTCGTTTTTTTTCTGCTTTGGTAGCGCTCCGTGCGACTAGGCACCGCTTTACAATTACAGTTACGAAAACGAGCAACAGCTGTCGATGCGCGAGATATTCACCGACGAAAGAGTATACTGTACCTCTAATCGTCCAGAAGGAAAAACGATACAAAATGGGTATCTCCTCTGGAAAATATCGTTTCGAATTAGAACCAGGCATCGCGAATGTGCAGCAGTAGGCGCTGTTGATCAAAGCGTGGCGCCGATAAACGCTGGCATCACCTTGTGTGGTACCGTTAAACTCCTGGGCGCAGTCAGAGGTGCGCTTTTTTTTTCACTCGGCTCGGCACCCTATTTACGGCACGACTTTGTCTTGTTGGTTAGTTTGCTTGTATTTTGTCTTCATGGTTATCGACGTTGTCTAGAATCCTGAGCCTCAGTTTGGTTGTGTGGGCAACATACATTCACCCGGCCGCAGGTCGGCTGGCATTCCTCAGGACGGCGAGCAGAATAACGATCGCTAAAAGTAATTAAGAACGCTCGGCAGTTCCGTCCAGTCATATTCTATCGCCAACGCAAGTTGTGTGTCTGCTAGATGGTCAGGCGAGATGCGACATATGCCTCTTGAACATCTGGCTCACTGCTGCGCGGTTGCGTGTGTCTTCTTGCGATTTGCTCGGCAACCCACGAACATCTACAGATTCGCGACTACATGGGCGTCGTGGGCACGTTGCTCCAAAAGTGAGCAAGCGGTGGCGATATCGGGGAGGGGGGCGGGCTCGCCCACCCCACGGCTAGCCAAGCCGGCCTCGTATAAACGTGGCCGAATTTTGATCGGCGTGTGACGCGGACGAATATGGCTCTGTCTCGCCGATGTTGCTCCGGTCCCCACTATTTTAGTTGGTTGCCGGAGGGTGGTGGTATTGGTGGTGTTTTGACACCCTCGAAGCCGTTGGTAGAGACTGACGTTGTTTCATCGCGAAGCCGACAATATATTTTTACTTGAAGTATTTTTTGCCTAAAGTGTACCAGGTATTTGTTATACACAAGGGTACTGCAGTGCATTTTTTTGTGTAGGTTTTACTACAATCATGGCAATTTGGGTGCGGGGGCACGCGGGAAGGGGGACGCGCGGACAGTAATAGCGACTGATTCGGCCCTTGCCAATTCAACTTTTTACGGTACAATTTCTCTTGCACTTTGCGGCGTCGTCAGCCTTTTCGACGCTGACCTTGACAATTCGGCTTCAAGGCTTCTAAACGCGTTCGGGTGGGGGCAACCGCCCGTGTCTTTGCGTATAGAGTTTGGATCCCTATGTTCGCACGTATGGTCGTGCTGTCACACCACGAACAACTTCGCCATTGTCAACTGAAACTTTGCCTTTGTCAACTGAAAATAAAACTGGGTTTATGTATGGGGTCACAGCAGTATTCTCCGTTTGTAAAACTGAGTCTCTATCGTGGAAATTGCAGATTTGTCTGCCTGTCTGCCTGTCTGCCTGTCTGTCTATCTGTCTGTCCGCAGTCACAAGGAAACTCCTCCTCGCAAAATCCGGTCCGAACCGCTCTCGACGTCGAAAAGACATGCATACCGCGCGAATCGATAGCGGTCAACTTTCGGATTCAACGGAGCCCTGCGCCTTAAGGCGCGCGACCCAGCCTCACCGGGGGGGCAATCGCTTGTAGACGAATCGCTTGTGCCATTCTCTTGGTTGTTATTACAACTGTACTACAACTGTACTGACGCCCATACCCTTATCACTGGGTTGAGCACACAAGGCGCCGGGGGGTTTGTCGTTGACTATCATACATAAAGCCGCCGTTGAGGTAAGCACCTACTGTATTTATTCGCCTCACTGTCCCAACCTCGATCGAGCGATAAAATATGCAACGCTAAATCGGTGCCACGGCTACCCGCTTTCGCTGCAAAGGCCACGTGCCCATATATGTGACCCTCAAGGCGCATCTGACACTCCTGGATCCAGCCCCGCCTCAATGATCTTGGTGTACGCGTGCTTCAGACTTCGACCGAGCTCCGCATGTCGGGCAGTCTCCTGCCCCAATCTGGCCTTGAAGTTTTCCTCGTCCGCTCGTGCAACGGCCAGCTGATGGCACAAGAAAGGGGTTGCCGATAGAACAAAATGGTGGGAAGGAGTTAAAAGAGAGGTGTATTATATCGAACAAGGGGATGCTCTTCTTCGGCCCGACTGCTATATGTGCCCCGAATAGCGCCGTCGGAGGGGGCGGGAACGAAAATTTCAAGACCGATATAAACGTGACCGTGGCGTTTGACGACATCGAATGCGTTCCAAACAAAGGACTAGTGGTAGGCGGCAACTAAAGTCTCTCTGGATATTCGTACGTTGAATACCCGAGATTGCCACTGCTCCTATCGATTCTTGCGTTCAGAATAGTGCTCAAGGTAACAGGGCTGATAATCGTACAGTATTAATAGGTGCTTGCTCGAGCGTACCATATCAAGCAGCAGCTGGTTTTGAAACTTGGCCATGTTTGCGTGCTCGGCAGACTCCCTCGCTTCTGTCCGGCAGGCCTCTAGATCTTGTCGGAGCTCCTGTACCTCCCGTTCTAATCGCTGGCAATCTCCTTGAGCTTTCGAGAGCTCTCGAGAATCTGGCAGGTTCATGCATCATATGACGCGTCGGTTGTCGGCGTGCCCGATGCGTTTGCAGTTTGAAACAGTTTGTGGACATCATACAGTTACTGTAACCAGGATAGATAGACTACTGCTGTTGAACTCTGCTGCCCCAACTCCCTCCAGTACCTTTCCTCCGCCCACTTATATGGACAGATTAACGCTATAAGAACGGACACTCACCAAGCTTCCAGCCTTCATGCGTAAGCTTCACTGCGTTGGATCCAAGCTGGATTTCGACCGGTAGTGGCTCTTTCCTCCTGCGATAAAAATATTTGAAAAAATAGCGTGGGACCGTCAGTTTTGGCAGAGAAATCGCACTTCTGCATCTACCGCAGGGGAGACCCACACCGTGGAACCACTGCGTATGCCAAGAAGGTACAACGCTGCACTTTTAACTCGCGGATAAGGCGAAGCTCTTCGTCACACCACGAGTACTCTTTTCGCAACGACCGACAGATTCAGGATCATACACCCGCTCGGAATCTTACTCACATATTTGCCACGTGATGCGGCGGTTTGTAACCAATACCCAGTTGGGAAAAGCGCATCACCATCGTTGACAGATATACAGCAGTTTGTGGCAGAGAGAAAATGGAGCACGGAGGTCTTCGTGCGTGCTAGACTCGAAGATTCGAGTGTACGATCGCTCGTCGAACTTCGATGTCCAGCGAAAAAATATATCGTTTCGAATAGGAAACGCCTCCAATTTTTGCGTGAAACCCTCCATATCATTCCCATTGCTGATGATGAACGAATTTGCAGCAGGCCTCCCATAGGGGCTACGTGCCGTCACTGGCAGGCGACATCACCACAGCCACAACGTTATATGCTTCATTAGGCTGGGCGCGTATTCTGCAAGTCTAGACCAGCCCTAGAGGCGAAGTTGGCCGTCACCTTCTAGCACAAATTCAAAAATGGACGACACAGATGATGAGGTGTTCGGGCAGCTTACCCAGCAAGAGAAGAACGAAGAGGAGGAGAAGGAGAAGGACGACAACATCTATCCGTACGATTCCTGCACCCAGACAGCCCTCCACTCCGTTGCAGACGGTTCGGTGACGACACCTAGCCCAGGAAACCATTCGCCGCAAGCTGTGATGGGTATAAGTAGCTCTCGCGTATTGCCACGTTCAACGGCATCAGCAGCATCAGCAGCACTGCCAGCAGCAACTGCAGCAGGTGCAAGCCATGTCCGTGATGCTCTCCAAGAGGCAGCGTCGTCCGCGACAGAAGCCGCACCAGTGCTACGCACTGCCACCTCAAGAGTGGCATCCCCTGCCACCCACCCAAGCTCGGCACAGCAGTACCAACAGCACCAGCAACGGCAGCAGAACCAACAGCAAAACCAGCACCAACAGCAGTACCAGGAGCAGTACCAGGAGCAATACCAGGAGCAGCACCAGGAGCAGCACCAGCAGCGACGGCGAAACAAGCGCCGACGAACATCGAGAGCTTCCCCTCCCTCACCCCTGAACTCGTCCGCCGCCGCCCGAGCCTACTTCAGCCAGAACGGCGCCTACAGTAGTATTGCCGAACGCCATAACGCTACCGGTGGCCTGGCCGACAACAATGTCGGACACAACGCGAGGAGCAGCCAAAGCGTAGCCGGCCGTCAGGCATTGCGGGGTGATTCGGTCGCCCCGCCCAACAGCACCCAAGGCTCTCTGTCTCAACCTCGTGATCATGGCGGCGGCAGCGGTGGAGATGGGGGTGGCGGAGGCGGCGGAGGCGGCGGAGGCGGCAGTAGCGGCAGCGGTCGCCATCGCGGGGGCAGGGGCGAGGGTGGGGGTAGGGGCGGGGGTGAGGGCGGGGACCATCGACGACGCACTGGAGGTCAACGCCTTCCAGCCGACGGCGGCGGTGGCAGTGGGGCGGTCTTGTTCGGGGGGCGTGGTGCCCTCCCTGCCGAACTGCCGAGGTCGATCAAGGACGTCCTGGCGGAACGTTTAGGGTTCAAACTCCACGAAGACAACCGGGAGCGGTTTCGGCGGGTACGTTGGCGGTTTACATGGACCGGTCTGTAGGGAGTGGAGTGGCGTGAGTGCCTTGTGGCTTTCCTTTGGCAAACGGCGTTCAGGACGTTCGCAACAGCACACGCTCTTTTTGTCTTGTTATTCCTTCAAGTATCACGTGTGCAGTCTCGCCGTGACTTCGTGAGGCCGGCTGGGCGCTTTCCATACTACCGCTCACGCTGTGCACGTAGGCTTCAAAACGCTGGCACGCGAGCACCGGGCGTGTGCGATCCTGAGGGAAATGTCATACCAGGTGCCTCGAAGATGCGGGTGATCATTGTACGCCTCACCCGGAGTCGCCCACCTTTCGCGCGTGAGCTCACGATTGCGGTCGCCCCGACCACTTACCCCTCTCCCAACCAATTCCAGCCATGTTTCGTGTTTCCCCCCGCCCAACCAGCTGTCTGCCCTTCCCTTGCCGTCCTTTCCTCCACGGCAACATGCCTCTACAGGTACCGGGGCCAAACCCGTTCTCCACTCCCGGCGACGCATTGGCCGCTACTTTCGTCGCCGCCTCCGCCGCTACGACCACCGCCGCTTCCACCGCCGCCGCCACAGCCGCCATTGCCGCCGCCGCCGCCGCTATAACTGCTGCGAATTCCGCCGACCCACCCCGCCACGTCGCGGAAAATAACACCATGGGGCAGGTAACGGGCGGGGTACTCTGCCCCCCAAACGAAGACGAGCAAGCGGAGCCCAGGCCCGCCGCCGGAGACCAACATCAGCAGCATAGTCGACCACCGCACGAGTCGGCAACAACGCCGGAACGAAGCAGCCACGTGGAAACCGCGCCGGAGGACATCGCCGCTGCGCGGCTCAATACCGGAGGGGTTTCCAGTGGTGGCGGTGGCGATGGCGGTGGTGGTGGCAGCGGTGGTGGCAGTGAAGGCGAAGGTGGAGGCAGCGGCGAGGTCAGCGGTAAGTCGCGCCAAGCTACCCCGGCGGGCGACAGCGCTAACCATGTCGAGGGGAGCGCACCGCCTCGTGGGTGCCCCATCGGCCAAGGGCTTTCGGAACCAGGGGATGTAACCGGCCAGCCTTTGGAAGGCGGCGGAGGCCGAGCAAGCCGCGGAGGTGGCTCTACTGCTGCTGAGGACGGGAAAGGCGAAGGGGAGAGAGAGGGGGCGGAGATAAGGGGGGGAGAGGGGGCGGGGGCTGAGAGCGGGGAGGGAGAGGGCAAAAGGGATGAGGTGGGGGGGGATGAAGGAAAGGAGGACGACGATGGTGACGCTGACGCTGACGGTGCCCCTCTTCGGCGTAGGATTTTCCCTCGGAGGCAAGCGGGAGCCACCGGGTCGTCGGTTGCGAGAGGAGAAGCTGAGCCGGCTCCGTGGGAACAACACACCCGGGGTGTAGGCTCGAGGTTACTCATGGTGGGGAAACGAGAGGAAAGGTCGCGCGCGATGTCGATGTTGATTTTGCGTCGCTGCTGCTGGTACTTCAACCCGTGTTGTGTAGGCCGCGGTGGCCGCGGCTGGCGGAGCGGAGAGAGGGGGCGGAGTAGGAAACCCGCCAGCACTGACGTGCTTCTGACGATCTCCAGCGATTTTTTGGGGTCGATTCTGTATGGTTGCGCTACAGCCGCCGTACAGAGTCGCAAGCAAGCGTTGCCACGGAGTTTTGCAAAGCGTGCTTAGTCTACTCTGTCGTCTGGCAAGAGCTTTTTGGCCGCTAGCGCCCGACCGTCTCTCCACTATTAATAGTGTTGAACTATGACAGGGAATGCGCGAAAGCAACTCACGCGGTGTACTGCTGAGTTCACAGCCCCGTGCGTCGATCGCGAAAGGCGGCACACCAGGACTGAATCACTGCAGCAGTTAACGCCTTCAGAACCGCAGTCCCGTTTCGGGGACAAACTACTTGAAATTTGAGTGGGTTGTCCCCAAAACGGGACTTGCGGTCCCAGAAGGTTTAACGCGGTAACGAGGGGGGGCACAGAGGTAGACAGGGTCCTGATTCTGTTTTTTCCTATTCCCAGTGACTTTATTCATACGGTGGTTGCTGGGTGGACTCTTTTAGACAATGTGTCCAAACTCCTCAAGTCCCCTGCTTTTCAAAAAAACAAAATCTTGTTTGCTTCCGTATTGTTTTAGCCATCCCGTACCGTGCTTGTTCCTAGTCCAAGTTCAACACACAATCTGGCTCTGCGGCTCATCACTAATCAATTCGGCATGCCACCTTGCTTGTTGACTGGATGCCTCTCTGACGCTCACACACACACGCCTCCGCACGCGTGTCATGACTCAGAGAATGGGCTTTGACGGCACGACCGGGGCCCTCGAAAACGAGTACGTTGCCACGTTCGCAGACAACGCTGTGAAGGCGACACGTGCCCGCGGCGGAGAGAGGGGAGGGCTCGGTTGCACAGCCGACTTGCCCAGGGTCGCCAGACCGGCCGAAGCCCCGTGCCTGTCTGCCCCCTGTGACGTAGACGCCTCTCGGCAGCGTGGAAACCCTGCGAAGGCGTACTACGGGGTCACGGTGGAATTTCCGTTCGAGACGCCCATGGTCCCCCAGGACCAGGTAGGTCACGCGGAGGAGGACGCGATGGAGCACATGGGTGCATATTCTTAGCACGTGGTGCTTTGGGGGCGGCCGTGCTTGTAGCGTGCTGTACCAGGTATCATATTAGCTGACGACTACCGAAGCATGGAGGTTTGTCGCAGAGGTCCGAGAGTGGCTGCCCGGATGGCGGGTGCGCGAAAGCTGAGGATGGGAGAGAGTTAGCGGCATTGGCTTTGAGGGGACCCTGACGCTCGCGTCGACAGATAAAATGAGCAGAGTTGCCCCTCCTGCGTACGTACACGAGCTCCCTTTCTCTCGTATGTACGGAGCTCGTCGACGTACGTAGCTCGCCGGCTTTTTCTTCCTGCGGTTAAAGTCGGCCGTCGCATTCGATCAAGGACGGACGGCAGAACGTGTTTTTTGTTTTTTTTATTTCGACCCTTATTCGACCCGTCCGTGTGTTTGTTCGCCCGAGGTCACAAGTAAACCTTGTTTTGCTCCAGACTCCCCCCCCCCCCTCCCCCCTAAAGTGGACACTGAACCAGAGTCCAACCAACCACCCAAGAGGCTGCGAGATTACCGTTAGGGGTAACGGACGCCGTGACCGAGGAAACGCCCTCTCCACCCATACCAGTTAGCCGTTCTGCGTTCCTTTTCCGGCGCAGGGAGGGGTGGGGAGAGACGGGGGGGGGGGGGGGCGCAAAAGGGTCGGAGGGGCGAGATATTGGACCCTCGTTCAAGCAGTTTATTCACCCTCCTCCCTCTCACGACCATGAACCTCCTTTCGTTCAATTTCCGTCGCTGCTGCCTGCCTCTATTTTTGCGCACGGCATTTTTTTATACAGATGATGCAGCGTATAATGGCGGCTGTGAAATCCAAGAAACACGCCCTGCTGGAGTCTCCGACGGGGACTGGAAAATCAGCGGCCATTTTGGGTGCAACTTTATCGTGGCAGGTGCGGTGGCTTGATCGGGCCGTTGGACTCGCACGTTGAAGAAACGAATGATTTGTGTGTGTGTGTGTGTTTTTTGCGCTAGTCTCTCGCCGAAGCACGAGACTGGCTCGGCGCCCGACATCTGTGCCTGGCTTTTACCGCGTAGGCTATATATTTTACAGCGGGTTGTACGCCGTTGGAAGGAGCGCGTGTACTTCGCTGTCCCGCGTTTGTCGTCCTCGAGCGCCAAATGGGCGAAAAAGAGAGCTTGATGCATCGGGTCGACCGCAGGGCTGAAGCACTGAAGCTTTCACCGTACTCCTTTTGGCTCACCCTACCCCCTTGCCCATCCTTTAATAGCTATGGCCGCGGGCGGGGAAGTTCTGGCTCGGTGGGTGGGACGCCACTCAACCACCCACCCACCACCTATCCAACCATCCACCCATCCACCCATCCATCCATGTACCCACCCACCCGCCGACCCATCCGCGACCCCATCCGCCCATCTATCCACCCATTCACCCACCCCCTGCCGACCTTGCCGGTGCTTAGTGCCCAAACGGCCGCTATGTGTCCCCGATCTGTGGGGCTGTGATATAACGGCTAGTTGTTATTACGGGGAGACCATAGTGAATAGGACCTACGGTGCACACAACGACCTATATATTTCCTTGATTTTACTCACTATTTGGTGGTTTTTACTAATAATATGGTCCCCCGTACTGGTTGGGTACCGAAGCAAGCCAACCAACTGACTTGCGTGGTAGTACTTACTCTTGTAACAACCCCAAATGCACGATACGAGCCACAAACGCGGCAGTCGTATGTAAACGGTAGTGGTCCTCTCTGTGGTGCCGGTTCAGGTTGCCCGCTGTACAGTGTCTGTGGAAGTGCTTGGCACGGATGGGATTAGCCAGGTGTGGCAGTGGTGCACAGAGTAGTGCCGGTTTTGCCGCTATAGTGCCGATATTGTTGACTATTACGGGGGACCATAGTAAGTATGACCTACGATACACTCAAAAAACCTATATATTGACCTATTTTTTACTAACAATATTTGGTCCTATTTACTATGGTCCCCCGTAATAGCGCATTCCCGCACTGTAGAGGGACCGATTACTGTCTTTACAAAAAGCCAGACGCAGAACTACGCAAAATACCACACGCAGCCAACTGTGTCACCTAAGCCCAACTACTGGAATTACCTACCTCCCTGTCCTGAAATATCGAGACCGTTTGTGTGTTTGTGGTCAATCCGAACTATCCCTATGTTTTGAGACAGAGCTAGATGCTTGGCGGCTTGTAGTCATCTATCTCACAGCCCTACCTACGGATGTGTCTTCTGATTTCATTTTTTGACGCACGGTCTCTCGCCGGCGGCGACAGCGCAACGAGCTGAAGAAAACGGGGAAGGCGCCGCAGATATTTTACTGCGCTAGGACGCACACCCAGCTGGCGCAGATGGTCAAGGAGGTGAAGGCCTCGCCTTATCGCCCGACGATTGCGACCCTGGGCTCCAGGTGAGGATGGCGCCGCTGCGCTCGATTCTGCTCGCTCGCTCGATCGCTCGCTTTCGTGCTGTCCGGTTGGGTTGCATCCCGCTTCGCCTACGGCTGCGTCTGCAGGTACGGCTACGACTGTACCGGCGGCGGCGGCGGCGGCGGTGGCGGCGGTGGTGGTTGTGGCGGTGGTGGCGGTGGTGGCGGCTGCAGCAACGGTGACGACTCTCTTAGGATAAACCTGCGGGAAAAAGTCGCTCTCTCAACTTTAGCTTCGCTGAACGCCTTATCTGGTGTCTGTCACAGCAGTGTTTGGGTTTGTTTGCCCTAGGTCGGTATTCGCAGCTTTGTGTGGAGGAGTCGTCGTAGCCGTGGCTGATGGCTATTTGAACGGCGACGGCAGAATCGACTTTTAATAGTCGCCGAAGACCAGGCGTTCGGGTTTTCGATTTTCGGTGCAGCGCAGGTACCAGTTTAGTGTTTTTCAGGGGGAAGGCGGGTGTATTCATGTCATCCATGGCCGTGGTCAGACCATCGACCCTCGCATCCTTACAATGCCGGGGCGGAGCAGGTCGGGTTTTCACCGACCAGGCAGGCATTGCTTGCTTGCACCAAGCGCGAAGCGGAGCGGGGTGTTGGGTGAGTCGCATGAGAGGTGAGCCGTATCCTACTAAGAACCGCTTGTGAGGCGGAATTTCTTGCATATGGATGACAGCATCATTTTTTTGTTTTGTTTTCTGGTGTGGCCGCTTCCAGACAAGGGAGGGGGGGGGGGGGGGGGGGGAAGGGTCGGTCAAGTCACGGCTGCCGCCTCAAGGCGTGCGTCGTACTATCGGACACCCGGAGGACAAACCACTGCGGGTTTTGCGGTGTATCGTAACGCCTTTCGAAAGGCCCCTCCCCGGCCCCTCCGCCGGTCTCTGGACGCAGCTACACCAGGAAACAAATACATAAATTCGACGCTGTCATCCACATGCAATAAAAATTCCGCCTCACAAGCTCTTCTTAGTAGGTTGAGGGCTCACCCTTCGCGCGGCTCACCTACGATCATGCGACTTCGGCCATGCATGATAACGAGAACCCCCCCCCTTGACGTTATTGTAGGGATGCGAGGGTCTATGGTCATACGACTACGGCCATGCATGATATCGAGTACGTCTCTCCTATCGAGTACACCCCCGCCCCCCTTAACGTTACCGTTACCTCTACCGCTACCGCCCCCGACGTCTTTTTATTCCGTCGTAGAACGCGACTTTGCGTCAACCCCATGGTTGTTGGCGATGAGGCGGCGGCGGCAGGCAAGGACGACGCGGACGACGACGACGATGTGACGGGGGATAGCTACGGAGGAAGCGGAGCTGGGGCGCGAGGAAGCGGGACGGGGACGCAGGGGAGCTGGGAAGGACCGGGAGGGCGGCGGAGATCGGGGCGGGGCCGTTCGCGCGGACGGTCGAAGCCGAGCTCGAACAGCATGCTGGAGTCCTGCCAGACCCTTCGGTCGAAGGTGCGAAAGCCTCTCTCGCGGGTCGGGGCTGTAGATACTCTCGTTTTCGCGCGACAGGCAGACCATTGCTATTTTTGTTTAAGGCAGCTGCTTCGAGAGGATTGACTTAACTGACGCCAAGAGTACTACATGTGTGAAACGTGAGGGGTCCGTTCCCTTCTCGTAGGTTACCGCATTTCGTTTTTCACCGCTAAATGCTTGGGCACGGTTTTTTGTGCACGATTCCTTGTTTTTGGAGTTCCCTGCCCCCCCCCCCCCCCCCCCCCCCCCCACACACGCAAGCCCGCCTCACAAGCGATTCTTAGTAGGATGCAGCTCACCCTTCATGCGACTCGACAGACACCCCACGGCGCTCTTGCGCTTGGTGCAAGCAATGTCTGCCTGGTCGGTGAAAACCCGACATGCTCCATCCCGGCATTGTAGGGATGCGGGGGTCTATGGTCATACGACTAGGGCCATGCATGAGATCGAGTATATATCTCCTACCGAGTACCCCCCCCCCGTAGTAGGGTTAGTTTGCTCGCGCGTGCTGCTCGTGTAGTGGTGGATGCCCCCCGCCCATCCGTTTCCCCACGGCAACCATTGTGCCCCTGCAGGAGGCCGCCAACATCCGACACACCTGTCACGCTTTTCGTCCCCCCCCCCTCCGTAATATATAGGTTGGGTTCGCGTCGGTTGGCAACCACACTGTAAAACATGCCGCTCACTAAGTGAGCTAGACAACCAGGGTACCGCTTTTTTTTCTTGGGGGGGGGGGGGGTCGATCACAGCTGGTGGTCGCGTTAGATCATTCGTGCGGGGTGGCGACTTTACTCCGCACAAGGGGAAGGATCGTTTCACGTAGTGTCTATGGTAAGGCACCCAAGAGGCAGTTGCATAGCATCATGCTCCCATTGCTGTCTCTGGAAGTGGCCACAACGGAACATAGATTAACTCGTTTGAAGCTGTCATCCACATGCCAGACGGCTTCACAAGCGGTTCTTAGTAGGATGCAGCTTGCCCTTCATGCGACTCGCCGGGCACCTCGCGGCACTTCGCGTTTGGTGCTAGCAATGTCTGCCTGGTCGGTGAAAACCCAACGTGCTCCGTCCAGGCATTGTAGGGATGCGAGGGTCTATGGTCATACGACTACGGCTATGCATGAGATCGAGTACCTCTCTGCTATCGAGTACCCCCCCCCCCCCCCTTATGAAGTACGTCCCCCCCTTTCCTCCCCCCCCTCCGATGCAACCTACTATAGGCCTGTGCCGAACATACTACGCTCGCACCTGCGTGCGTGGTCGCACGCGCCGGTTCCAACGAAACTATAGCTTGTACAGTAGTCGTGGGATCGCGCCCGATACCAGAATTCGAAAATATTGAAACTTCGATATTTCGATTTTATCACACCTCCGAGATCCAACAACTAACGTATATGAGTAGTGTCGATAGGTGTCTCCCTCGGCTTCACCCCTTTCTCTTTCTCTCTCGCTCGATTCCTCCGCCCCAAGTACATTCATGAACGAAACCTCTTCGCTCCTCTGCTGCAGCGGGATGATCAGGGAAAACTGTGAAACCCCGGGGATGGTTATTTTTCTTCCCCGGTGTTTGCCGTAGCAGATGTACCCATCAAGAAAGGCGCGGATTAGCCGCAGGCACGCGTGTGGACCCCTCTCACGGGTTCCCCCTGTGTCGCACCTGTGCGCAGGTGGAGAAGCAGCGCAAGAGAGAGGAGGAGCTCCGCCTGCCGGGAGGTGGGAGGGTGCCCTACAACGAAGACGCGCCGGACCTGAGGATGGACCTGGCTGGTATCGCGGGCAGGTGTGGTCCGGTCCGGAAATGTGCGACGCGCTAAACGCGCTGTTGTGACGAATAGGGTAGGGTGCGGCAGGGTACGGTAGGGTACCGATAGGGCAGGGTAGGGTGAGGGAGAGTAGGGTAGGGTAGCAGGGTGGGGTAGGGTAGGGTAGGGTAGGGTAGGGTAGGGTAGGGTAGGTCCTGCCAATCAAAACAAACGCGGAACCCGGGCCACCTCGCGCTGTTCTTCGTCCTACCTTACCCTACCCTACCCTACCCTACCCTACTCTACCCTGAATTATTTCACCTACCCCACCCTTTTTTACGCTGCCTTACCACCTAATAGGGTAAGGTAGGGTAAGAAAGGGTGGGGTAGGTCAAGGAAGAGCAGGGTAGAGTAGGTAAGGTAGGGTAGGGTAGGGTAGGGTAGGGAAGTCAAAGATCGGCGCCAGATGGCGTGGGTTCCGAGTCTATTCTGACTAGCGGGACCATCCTCGGGCGACGGTCACAACAGCAGTAGGGCGACGTTCGCGACAGTATACATATAAGGTCGTGCTCCGTGGTAGCAGTCTTCGAGGCGATGAGCCGAACATCGTTTGCTTCTTTTTCAGATCATGGTGGTTACGTACGACCGATGTTTCTGTTCTTGGTTGGGGTCCTCCGGCCTTTCTCGGCACTGCTGCCACCGCCGTTGCTCTGCGTGATTCGCGTCGCCTTTGTTGCACCACTCATCGTAGAGGGCGACGTTCGCGACAGTATACATATAAGGTCGTGCTCCGTGGTAGCAGTCTTCGAGGCGATGAGCCGAACATCGTTTGCTTCTTTTTCAGATCATGGTGGTTACGTACGATCGATGTTTCTGTTCTTGGTTGGGGTCCTCCGGCCTTTCTCGGCACTGCTGCCACCGCCGTTGCTCTGCGTGATTCGCGTCGCCTTTGTTGCACCACTCATCGTAGAGGGAAAACAACCCCCTCCCCTTCACCCGATAAAAATGCACTGCTACCACGTACAGTATGTAGTACACACGTAACCCCTCCCCCCCCTGCCTGGTCGGTGAAAACCCGGCGTGCTCCGCCCCCGCATTGTAGGGATGCGAGCGAGGGTCTATACCAACTCCCCTCCCTCCCCAATTCCTATCCCTGTCCAACGGCCACCGCTCCGTGCCACCTTGCTCCATTGTTTCCGACACCTCAAGTCTATCGGAAGACGACATGCAGCACGTGGGGTGTCCGTACTACCGTTCCATGTCGGCCCCCGAGTACGCAGAGCTGGCGCACCGGGTGACCCGGCCGCGGGTGGGCCTGGCCGACGGGGGCGATGGTGAGTTTCGGCGGTTTTCGACGGAGGCGTTTTGTTCTTGTGCGGGGAGAAGGCCACCCGATGCGAGGGGGCGAAGCAGGCCTACAGCACACAGGGGGTGCAGACCCCCCCCCCCTTCCCCCCCCCCCCCCCCCGCTGGTGTGTGTATGTCTATTTATAGTGTGTGTGCTTCGAATCAACAATTCACCCGTTTCGCACGGCGAGGTAACGACCAAAAACCAATGATGTAACTGTCGTGTCAGCGACCGACCAAGAGCGGCGTGAGGGCCCAGAAGTCCGGGTACGAGGACGGTCCGTGTTGGGCCGGTGTGTATGTACCACTCCCTTCATCGTAACTCGGACACCTATTCGTACCATCCCTAAAAAAAGCACGCCAAGTGGCCGTTGCTGCCGTAATCGCCGTTTTTTTTTTTTTCAAGGTCGGTTTCGTCCCTCTGAAATCCCAGGAGGGTTGATCAGCTTTGTCTGCCTATTGCGGGGGGCCATAGTGAATAGGACCAAATATTATTATTAATATTTAATAGTAAAAATAGGTAAATATATAGGATTTTGTGTAGTATACCGTAGGTCCTATTTGCTACGGTCCCCCGTGAATAGTGTCCGTGCTTCTGATATCCCATCTCTTGTGGTAAAATACTGATACGGGGGGCCATAGTAAGTAGGACCAGATATTGTTAGTAAAAATATGGAAATACGTAGTTTTTGCGTCTACCGTAGGTCCTGTTTAATATGGTCCTCCGTAATACGAGACAGGAAAAATGTACCATCGGTACTTGATACCAAACTCCCGGGGTTGATTGAGCCCCCACCCCGTACCGTGCGTTTTAGAGGACACGTTTGCCTACCTTATAAACTCGCCACAGCGCGTCCCGCGTAATGCCTTGTAGTCAGCGCACATGAAGTGTAAGGCTGAGCCGACATTGTGACATTTTTTTTTTCCGGCTTGACAACGTGCCCCTAGATGGGTGGTAAGGCTACCGACGCGCTGGGTGTTTGTTGTACGAGGTCGGCGAGGCCCCAGTGCTGTGACGTGAGCGTCTACTCGTACGATCAGCCCGCGGCGGTGGACGGGAAGGACTTGTCAAGGGGAAGAAGGGTGGAGGTCGAAACCGGAGGCGCTGCTGTCTGCGTGGATTTTTCTCTCGTTTTTATGTCGTGTGTTCAACGCTGAAAAGAGGGGGGGGGGGGGGGGGAGGTGTACTCGATAGGAGAGATGTACTCGATCTCATGCATGGCCGTAGTCGTATGACCATACTCGTAGATAGACCCTCGTAACCCTACGATGCCGGGACCGGGGGCTGTTGGCGAACCCTCCCGTCTCTTAAGCCTTTTTGCCCTCGAGGGAAGAATGGCTGCCTCGTACCACTCTACAGTAGAGGCGTTAATGTAAGGACCGCTTGGTATTCATATGAGTGTATAAACGGTCCTTGCATTTGCACCGAGAGTCGTAAGTCTCGGGGAAACCATCATTTTTTATGCTATTGCGAGCGGTGGGCGGGCGGGCGGGCGGGCGGGCGGCGGCGGGCAAACCCTTCTACGCCTCGAACAGACCGCCACGCCTCGAACAGACCGTCGATTCCCACTTCACGGTCTAAATACTTGCCTTGGAAGGCAGATATATTCCCCATCTTGCACGATTCAGCTCATGTTGCCGGGTGGGACCCGTACAATCCACGTGGTCTATAGCAGTTCGTCGCACATACCCTGGTACATGATTTCCTTGGTTGGATCTGTGTACTGTTGATTGCGCAGATCCTCCCGCAATCTCTCACAACGGCAGTCGAGGAATTAGATGATCTACAGATAGATCAGATCACGATCTATCTATCTGCCTGTGGTGTGAAACCTGTAACATTCAGTTTTTGTGATATCACGCTGACCCCCACGTCAGCTGCTGATGCGGGGCCTTTCTTTTGATCGTAAAAGCAGCCGTATTTTCTATTGCTCTACTGCTGCATGTATGTAGACTTCCAACAGTTAGCCGCCGACTTGTTTACGCCTTACCATGCACGAGCAGCTTCTTTCTTTTTTCCGGTCTATATAATAGCCGGTGGCAAGGGGCACGGTGACCCAAGCATGAACGAGGAAGGTGCGCCATAGGGGCGAACAAAAAAGAAAACACGACCGGAAAACCGTGAGGCGTGTCTCGTTCGTTCGACCCCCCCCCCCCCCCCCCCCCCTCCCCCCATCACTCGCAGACGGTGCTCCGTCTCGAAAGGGATGCGTGGTCAATGGTCAAATGACTAAGGCAAGTAACAAATGAGTACGCCCCCCCCCCCCCCCCCCCCTCCGGTCGCAACCCTCGGTTCTGCTTTTTCCCACACCCCAGGTCTGTATGATATAGAGGACCTCAGAAGCTTCGGTCGAGACCCGAGAGGGTTCACGGAGAGGAAAAAGGCTGAGCAAAAGCCCGCGGTGAAGAGTTGCTCCAGTGGTGGTGGTGGTGGTGGTTGCGGGAGCGGTTGCGGCAGCGGCGCGGGCGCCAGCAGTGGCGGCGGTACCGGCAGCGGCGGCGGCGGCGGACGCCGCGGCAGCAACGAGAGCCGGAGCGAGAGCAAAGGCGGATCGAGCGAACCTCCCCTCCACTCCACCCCCGTTTCCGCCTCTTCTCCCTCTCCGCGGGTGCACATAGACCTCTCGTGCGACGACTCCGACGACAAGGCCACGGGCGGTGCCGGCCAAGATCAAAGCTGCGCGTCCCCAGCCGCAGCCAGTCGCGGCTGTGGTGGTGGCAGTGTTGGTGGTGGTAGTGGTGGCGGCGCTCGTGCGCGAAGGGGGGGGAGGGAGACGCCGATCGACATGTCGCAGTCTCCATCGGCCGCGGCGGCGGTGGGGGCCTTTGGCGACACGCCTGTAGGCAACAGGAGGCGAAAGAGGGAGCGCAGGGGCGGGGGGGTTCCCTCGGCTAGTCCCGCGTTCGTTCCGGAGGGCGCGTCAGCAGGGGAAGGGAAGCCTCCGCTGCTCGGGTGCCCGTATTTCACGTCTCAGGTGTGCCTTTGTTTTCACGTTTTTTACGTCTGGTTTCGGTAGAGAGGGCGTGGCGCACAGCGCGCGGGCGCCGTTGCGAAGCCCAGGAGACGAGTCAGAGGAGTGTTTGAGGTTGTTGTGCCGGGGAGGCATTCGACGGTAGTGGGGAGGGGGGGAGGGAACGGGGGGGTACTCGTAGAGATGTACTCGATCTCATGCATGGCCGTGGTCGTATGACCATAGACCCTCGCATCCCTACAATCGGGGGAAGGGAGGGGGGAGAGGAAATGCCTACTTTTTTTCGAGGCTACTCTCACGAGGAGCTTCTCTTCGCGTCTCTTACCCGAAGCGATTCCGAACCGATTCCGAACCGATTCCGAACCGATTCTGACCAAACAAATCTTATCGGCCTTCTCTACTGATCTCCGCGGGGACCCCGCTCAGAGAAAGGGGCCCCTGCTCCTCCTGCCTCCAAAAGTTGGGTGGAACGAATACAGTATTTCAATACCAAAGAAGGATTTGGAAATGTGTTGAGCAGTTTTTCCTGTGAGTCTGAATGTTTTGGGTTTTTGGTTTTTCGGACCCCTATAATCCCCCTTGTACCGCCGTGTTTATAGCGTGGCTACGCGTCGAGTCCAGGGCCTATTTACTTCGTACGGTGTATCATATCACAGTAAAATCAGAAACCCACGATGTAACCAAAAGCCACTCTATCCCCCCTACGTTTACGCACCATAGTTGGTTCTGATTACTATGTTTACACACCATATTTGTTTTCGATTGCTATGCTCCGTCGTACTGGTAGGCGTTTTTGTCGGCCGCCTTGTTAATCCTTTCAGTACCGCAGTCCCGTTTTGGGGACAAACCACTCAAATTTCAAGTAGTTGGTCCCCATAATGGGACTGCGGTACGAAATGGGTTAAGCGTCCGACAGAGGGTGGGTGGGTGGGTGGCTGCTGTCTCTGGCAAAAGGTTACAGCTGACCCGTCGTCTGCCCGCCGGCCGCTCGCGGACAATTCAGACACACCATTATCGGGCAATTGTTTTCGCCCCTGCCCTGGAGGTCTATTACGGGAGACCATAGTTAATAGGACCTATGGTATACATAAAAACCTATATATTTAACCATTTTTACTAACAATATTTAGTCCTATTAACTGTGGTCCCCCGTAATAGTCGAAGTTAAGGGTGTTTTTGACTGCCCATGTGGTTGGCCCTCGGGGGTGAGGGCAGAGTTAGGACGTGGGCTTCTCGGGAACCCCTCGCCTCCCTATTTGGGAGGGGGGCTCGGCGCTCGGCGCATCGGCGGATTGTAGGCCGAGAGCTTGCTTAGCTCCGAGGACACCTGATGATGGCCGTTGTAACCTGCGGCGCGTGTCCCAGCCCAGCTTCTATCTCGTATGCGCAAATCGCTATGCATGATGCCGTATCGGACGACGCCCACATGTTCAAGTTGATCGAAATTCGGAAGACACACTCAAATGAACAGAACCAGGTTGTTTGGTGGGAACTAATTAATTGATTTTTTGTTTTGGAGAAACGGTACCGCACTACTTACGGTAAGTGTTTAACGAGCGGCTTCAGGTCGCTGCAAAATGTTTATTTTCCTGACTTCCCCCTCTAGCAGAAACCTTGAGGCAAAACGGCGCGCGGGGCCGCACGATCCTCGATGCCCCCCCCCTCTATCGCCACACGACGACGGCCATGCTTGACGTCGAGTACACCCCTCCCCCGTCTTTTCATGATAAACCTGCCCGTGCCTCGCGTCGTTTTTGTTGGTTCGTGTCGGCGCTCCTCGTCCCGGACGTTACCGGCCGAGGGGACAGGTGCTCGCGAAGCAGGCGCAACTCGTCATGATGCCGTACAACTACGTCCTGGTGAGTTTTTTTTTGCGTGCGAGAGGGGGAGGGCGGGCGGTAGGGGGGGAAGGGTGCTCATTTGTTGCTCGCCTTGGTCGTTTGACCACTGACCACGCATCGAGGTGGGGGTGTGCGTGAGCCGGGCGGTGGGGTGACAGAGAAGAAGAAGAGGGAGAAGAAGAAGAAGAAGCGCCCTTGGGTTTTTGCAGTGGAGTATCCGCCGAACGGCTCACGACCCGAAAACATATTGTTGACGCGTGCTGGGTGCTGGGTGAGACGGAGAGGCCTATCCCTGAACATTGGTTGATTGAACATTGGTTGATTGACAGTAGGCCTCTTCGTGTCGTTCGACAGAGTCTGGTAAACCATTGTTCTCTCGAAAACTTTGGTAAAAGCTACTGGCATATATATATATATATATTATGTATACATATTACTTGCTGTTTCGCCGAAAAGCGCTCGTACGAAGAGAAAAGTTGGCAAAAGTACGAAAATTTGGCAAACATACGCATACGTATATACCCATATTATATATATAATATGTACATATGAAATATTAGATATGTATATAATATATACATATGAAGTATTATATACCATACCAGGGTATATATGTATACCGGTCATTTGCAAAACGGCAATTGCTGAAAAACACGTTACGACGTAATTTCGGGAGACCGGCCTCTTGAAAAAACTTTACGCGTTGTTACGTCAACGATCAGGAGATTTTCGTAAAACATCCGTCGAGGGATGAAAAGAGGCGTGTCCCCGGTATGTATTACATACGTTTTTTTTTTCTTTTTGTTTCGCTGGAACTCCATTTAACCTGTTGTTTACCCTCTTGGTTTGGTCTGGTCTGTGGGGAACAACCGATGAGATGGGGTAGCCACCGAACAAGGCGTTTTGTGTGTCGGTGCGGACACGTGAAAAAAGCTACTGTATGGTGGCCGGGGCCTATGATAGCCACAAAAGAGTCGCTTGGTACGTCAAGCCGGAAAAATGTATGGACCTTCTGGTTAAAAATATTAACCATTTTTTCAGAAGGGCAAACACAACATCCCAGTCTAATTCCATGTGATTTTCCGCCAGAAAAAACTTGGGGGTGCGGTTCCTAAAGGGTGTATGTACTATTAATAGTAAGAAACAATAAAAAAAACGGTCCTTCTGCTTCTATTACGGGGGTCCATAATTAACAGGACCAAATATTGTTAGCAAAAATGGGTAAATATATAGGTTTTTATGTATACCATAGGTCCTGTTAACTATGGTCCCCCGTAATAGACATATTTATTGCCCCGCCGTCCCGCGGTTGTATCGTGGGCCGCTCTCGAGGCCAAGGGGTAAAGGCGAGGTTGACCGTTTTAGGGATTTAATCCCAGGTTTTGGGGACAAACTACTTGGAGTTACGTAGAGTGGACTCACTTTTTGGCAGGGATAAAAAAGGGTTATAATATTACGGGGGACTATGGTTAATAGGACCAAATATTGTTAGTAAAAATGGTTAAATATACCAGGTATAGGTTTTTATTTATTCCATAGGTCCTATTAACTTTGTCCCCCCGTGATAATGAGGTCGATGGATGTTTCAGCAGAAAAGGAGATTGAATCGGTTCATTGAAAAGTCTGCTGCTTTTGCTTTGAATTGCTTTCGGCCAACCGATGCTCGCGCGCGCCCTGACGGAAACGACACCAGCAGCAGCAGCAGCAGCAGCAGGTGCGAGTAAAACCCTATGGGCAGCTGGCGAACGCGGCGCATTCATGCCCCCATTCACCACACCCCCACCCCCCACCGCCACCCCCCCCCTGCATTTGTAAGGGTGCGAGGGTCTTTGGTCATATATACGACTACGGCCATGCATGATATCGTGTACCCCCCCTCGGCTACCCCACCCCGCCCTATCTCTGTGCGCGTTCAGGATCCGTCAATCCGCTCGTCATTGAGCATGGAGATTGAAGGCGCGGTGATCATATTTGACGAGGCGCACAACGTGGAAGGCGTTTGCAGGGACGCGGGGTCACTGGAGCTGAGCTTGCTAGACATGACTAGCATTGCTTCGGACCTGTGCCATCTCTGGCAGATTTCGGCGTACCGGTAGGTCGGATTCATCGAGCGAGGTGGCTCGAGGGAGGGAGGGAAGGGGGGGGAGGGGGGGGGGGAAGCGAGGGGGCGGGGAGCGAAGGGGGGGGGGGGAGAGAGGGGGGGAAGGAGGGAGGGAGGTAAGGAGAGGGGGAGGGAGGGAGGGAGAGAGGGAGGGAGGGAGGGAGGGGGGGGGCGGCA
This sequence comes from Nereocystis luetkeana, assembly GCA_031213475.1. Classification (NCBI taxonomy): domain Eukaryota; class Phaeophyceae; order Laminariales; family Laminariaceae; genus Nereocystis; species Nereocystis luetkeana. The sequence goes on along the minus strand of JARUPZ010000035.1, from coordinate 1,215,418 downwards.
AGGGGGGAATGAGGGAGGGGGGTAAGGAGAGAGGGAGGGAAGGAGGGGGGGGAGGGAGCGGAGACGAAACGAGCCTGGGTGCCGCAAAGCTTGGTGCCCCCCCCCGTGATGGCACCAGACCCTGCCGTGCATAATTTTTTCGGGGCATTTAGCAAGGACGCCGCCGCATGCTTTAGAAGACATAACCTGTCGTTGTGAAAAGCTGTGCAGGATCTGTGTAGTACACACGCATCCCACCCAGGAAACACGTGCTCAGATCGTGCAGATTATACGGCTCCCACCCGGCAACCATGAGCTACAGATCATACAGATCATACAGATCATACAGATCATACAGATGAAGAATATATCTGCCCTGAGGAATTACCCAATACGGCAACGCCTTATCGCTGGAACACCTTTCGTGAAATACAATGTTACCAGGTGACGCGTGCTTTCGGTAGAGGTGGCGTTCAATTTTTCTGCGGCTCTTTACTTGATTGCACTGTAGGAGCTATATACCTCACCCCAAAACTGTTTTTTCGAGAAAACGCTATAACGGGGGACCATAGTAAATAGGACCAAACATTGTTCGTGAAAATAGGTAAATATAGAGATTTTTGTGTCCACCGTAGGTCCTATTTACTATGGTCGCCCGTAATAGAAAAAATGTCAAATCCGATGATCAATCCCAAAGGCTTCAGTGGGTATGTACAGCACGTTTTGTTTTTGGCAAAACACTGTTGATCTTTCAACTATACCCTCGGGTGATTAACCACTTGAAAAAAAACTGAAGTCCCGTTTTTGGGGGGGAGAAACTACAGGGTAGCTTATAATTTGAGTGGTTTCGTCCCCCCGAAACAGGACTGCAGTTTCTTTGAGGGGTTAAGGAGCTCGGAGTCAGAAATATTTCGGCCGGAAATTTGTTATCCCTATCGGACCCCGCCTCCGTTGTATTTATTGGTTACGTAGTTGGGCCGTGGGATCGGTCGTCGAGATGAGCAAGCGTACGAAAGACTTTTCTTTTCGGAGAGGTCCTCGAGTGAGAGGAGGCTCGGAATTCTTTCACCCCTATACAGCGCGCGCGCCTCCGACGTCCCCGCTCGCTTCTGCCACGGATTTTTGAAGCACACGCGTGCGTACGCCCCCCCCCCCCCCCCCCCGTCCTGTCGTCCAACTCTCGCATGTGTTTTCGCAGAGACTGCGCCGAGGTGCTCCTGGTATTCATGATCAAGCTGCTCAACTTTGTGTCGACGGAGTCGGGAACCCTGCGCGAGTTTCAGCAGGAGATGACCTTCACAGACCCCGACGGGGACAAGGATGGGAAGGAAGAAATTGTGAGACAGGGGATGTTCGTGTCTCCCACAAGCTTGATTTCGATGTCAGATTTTTGGGTAGCCAACTCCCCTAGGGTTTCGACGGCTTGCTGCTTGCGGATTGTTTTCCAGTTTGCCTTGCTTCACAGCTTTGCGCCGGTGGTTTGTTCCTTTCCAGGTATGCACCCACCAGGTCTGTCCTGGTAAAAGCAAAAAAAAAGCGCATTACGTACGTACCTGGTACGAACTATTCGTATATGGTTGTGGGATATTTTCCCCCCATCGCCCACGCTGTTTTTTTTTTTTCGAGGGGCCAGAACATCCCGGTGTTTGTTTTATTCGGGGCACTTTTACCCTGTAAGGGTCCTTTCCCTTCTCCCCGCTTGAACACGGGGCCTCGCATACGACGCGGGGTTTTTACGCTGTTGCTTGTGCAAAAATTGCCAAAAAAATGCTTTGTTCGAGCCCCCGGTTGTGCGCGCGCGTGGCGTACATGGGCGTTTTATTCCATACCCCTCTCGACGGAAATATAAGGACCGGTTCGTCTTCATATTTCTTCTTAAACGGTCCTTATATTGCCGTCCAGCGTGGTACGACTCTGCCCCTCACTGTTAAGGAACTTTTTTTTATCCGGGATTAATGATGTACAAGGGGGTCCTTTTTGTGCCTGTACAGAGTGAGTGGTAATAGTATGTGCGAACGAACGTGCGCAGCATCTTGTCGGGCCTGTGTGGGAGTGCGGGTTTTGCTGGAGGAGCGCCCGCCAGCGAGCCGCGTGGCGCGCGCGTTCGGCGCGAACAGCTTTGCGCGCGCGTACACACCTAGGCCGGCCGGCCGGCCGGCCGGGCTCTCTCGATCGTCGTCCCGGCGGAAGCGTAGGGGCTGTATGTAGCAGCCAGCTCGTGTGGCGGACTGACTGACCTTGGCGTGAAACTGTCACACACGGGCATGCTTGTTTGTGTGTGTGTTTTGCATGTTCCGCATAGTCGCACCGTTTCACATTTTTGCGGACTGGAATAACCATGGGCGGAGGTGACCTGCCTGCGTCTGCTGTTGTAGATCAACGAGGAGAGATACCGCGTCGTTGTGAACGCTAACCGCAGCTAGCTATATATATATATATATAGGGGTGCGGATGGCACGGACAAGGACGGTCTCGAAGGAGACGGCCAGGGTGGCGACCCGCGGCGGCGGCGGCGGTGGCGGCGGCGGCGGCGGCGGCATGGAACGTGTGAGAGTAGAGGGAGAGTCGGGTTCCCTCTCCCGCTTCGTCTGTACTAAAGCCCGGCCCCTCCCTCCCTCGCGCGAGCAGAAGAAACGGTGGGAGTGCGACAGCGCGGGGAGCAACTTCTGGAGAGACCTTAATCGACGGGGGAGGAAGACTCCCCTCCTGTCTCTGGTCTCGGTGAGCGTAGGATAGTACGAGGTAGTATATATGCGAAATGTTCGTAGCGTGTAGCTGCTGTTGATCTGTAGTATGATTAATAGTAGGTACGTACGTAGCGTTTTACATCAACGGGTATTTGTTTTGTGTGTCGGCCTCGTTGGTCCTGGTCAGTGTTGTACGAGGATGTAGCGTGTGGCTGCTCCCGGCTACAGACACCGTTTCGATGCTTCCTGGGATTTACGGGGGTCCATAGTGAATAGGACCAAATATTGTCAGTAAAAATAGGGAAACATATGGGTTTTTGTGTAAACCGCAGGTCCTATTTACTGTGGTCCCCCGTAAAAATAGTTGTGGGCATTGCCGTTTCGAGGACGTGCTTAGTGTATGTATACTGTACCTGGTATGAAGCAGTGTATGCTCTGGGGTCCCTGGGAACCGACGCGTCCTACAGTTCGGTGTATCAGGAAATAGTGTTCGATATCGTGTCGAAAGTTTCCGATACATTTATGGATACGTTTATCGGGAAACCGAAGTTCGATGTATCGCATCGAACGTGTTTTTTTTTCTGCCCTCCATCTCCTGCTGGCTTGCGCATCCCCCGTCATTTTTTTTTTCTTCACGCTTGACGCTCACTCATCGAAAGCTTCGACTTTTATGGCATCAAACATCGATGTCGTACGTATCCACCGGTACTACCAGGTACGACGTAGTCTGTACAGTATCAAATATCAAATATCGATGTCGTACGTATCTGGTATCAAATATCGATGTCGTACGTATCTGGTACCAGGTACCGGTATCAAATATCGATGTCGTACGTATCGATACGTTTTTTCTTATTCATCGGAATCGTATCGTACATATCGAACTCGATTCCGATTTCGCGGTCATTGCATGAGGACCTTTAACAATCTTTAACAATCTGGAAGAAGGGATCTTTAGGTTGGTAGGCTGTTCAGGTGTTTTGGTTCCTGTTGGGATCAAGTTACGGGCGAAGACTCAACCCAACCCCTGACTCTAACCCTAACCCTAACCCTAACCCTGACCCCAAACCGCAGCCAAAGCGGGCCAAAACTCGCTGCGCCGCGTTTGCATCGAACCAGGAAATTTCTCAGTTGCGGACGACGATTCCGAAGTGCAGACCACGCTACTCATTTTTCAAGTCAAAAACATCCCTAAAGATCCCTTCTCCCAGATTGCTATACCTACTCCATTGTATTTTGGGGCATAGCGCTGCCCCTACGTTTGGGGATAAGTTGTTAATATTCTGGGACAAGAGTCATTATTACGGGGGACCATAGTTAATAGGACCTATGGTATACACAAAAACCTATATATTTAACCATTTTCATTCACAATATTTGGTTCTATTTACTGTGGTCCCCCGTGTTAGCAAGTTATCCCCGTCAGTGATTTTAGAGGAGAAACGCCGAAAGGGCGAAAAAAATCCGATCAGCAATGCCACACCCGATTTAGTATTGAAAAAAAAAACCCGGTAGTTTTTCACGAATTACTAGAATAAAGCACGAACGAACGGTATTCCGACGATATTCTTGGTTTGAACAGCCCTCCCCGTGACACTTTGGGCCCGAAAGTGCTACGAAGGAGACCTCACCTGGTTGTTTTGAAGGTCTATAGGAAACCCCGGGACCCCCAGAGAACACACCCAGAGAAACACACCCTTGCCAAATTCCCCCAAGAAAAATTGCGATCACGATCAATTACTAGATCGTTCAGATCCTGCGTAGCCTACCGTTGTGACATGTTTGTGCGGGGTCTGTATGGTACATATCCAACCCGCAAGTGCAGCATATAGGGATCTGTCGTGGTACAGCTCCAACTTACGAGTACAAGGGTAGCATGTAGAGATCTGTATGGCACATATCCAACCTACAAGCACAACATATACGGATCTGTATGGCACGTATCCAACCTACAAGTACAGCATGTAGGGATCTGTCGTGGTACAGCTCCGACCCACAGCAGATAGGGATCTGTCGTACACCGCGCAGGTTATACGGCTCCCACGCGGCGACATGAGCTACAGCAGTACGTTTTGATTGTAGATAATGTTGTACGATTCAGGAATATTTTATTAGTATTAATAGTTGCCCTTGAAATATCTAGGTCATGGGGGAGGGAGATCTGTGACCAGTCCCAGGTGTGAGCTGGTTTCTGGTCCCTGTGAGCGTACGAGTATGTGGCGTGTCACTACTGCTGTTGACTCTCACCGACCGACGCCTCCTATATACGATTATTCCTTTTATGGGCATCTCGGACGTTTTTTTTTTTTCTGCACTATTTGTGTTATACCTCGAAAGGGTGGAAAGAAGAGGAAGGAAATTACAGTGCGTGTGGATGTGCACTTCACGTTTTTTTTATTTTTTTATTCGGAGACAAGGAGCCAGAAAGCTAAAGAATCGAGCGTCGCCGTGGGTCAAGCCTTTTGATAGGATGAAGCTGCCCATTGTTTCTGCAAAGCGCTCTTCGGTTAAGTTTGTGAGCTTTCCGGGACCCAATCAACACGAACAGTGGCGCTTTTGCTGTTAGCCTCCACTTGTAGCTCTGGCATTAAAAAAATGTTATTAATAGTATCCCTACCTGTGGCTTGAAAAAAAATGCTGGTCTCTGTGTCGCTCTGGCATTTTACAATTGTTAAAGTCTCTTAGCTCTGGCAATGGAAAACGTCACGTACGTGCATAATCTCGTACGCTTTTGACACTAAAAATGGTGCACCACTTCGAACGAACGCAGGCGCTGGAAGAGATCAAGGAAATGATCAAGACTGCCGACCCTGACGAAAGTAGAGAAAGGATAACGCCGGCGCTGAACATGCTCGGGAACTTTCTCTTCGTGGCTGGCCTCGCGCAGCAGCGTCCCCACGAGTACAATGTGAACATCATGGTGTGGGATAACGTGAAGCAGCAGAATCTTCTTGCGCACGGCAGGTGATGCGGGAGGCGATAGGGGCGGCGGGGGAAGGGGGGGGGGAGGGGGGCTGCAACACCCTTGGTTCTGGGAGCGAACACAGAATGATGCGCAGAATGGTGCGCAGAGCAGCACTTTACGTCGGCGGCTGATGCCATGCTTCTTTCATACGAACTTTAAGCTCGGTGGTCGATATACCAGTGTACCCGGTACTTTTTTTTTTTTACGTTTTTGGGGCGGGCTTGATATTTGTTGGGGTTGGAGCAGATTGTATTCCTTGGGGTGGAGAAGATTTTGTTGTCGCGTATTTATGTGTCGATGGCCATGCCGATCGTTTTTCACCCCGGCAAGCTTTGTTTGATTGTTTTTTTTCCCCTCGCGAGAGCAAGCGTTGAATCGACGCTATCACGTTTTCATGGTTTTGTATGTTGGTTGTTCCGTTTCGGTTCGTTAGAAATGGTTCAAACACGACCAGCACGCGCTGGTCAGAAGCGGCGTGCAAACGCTGAATGCGCACGCGGGCAAAGAGTCCTATGGACCCTCACCACCCTGCGCACGCGTTGCCGCGTGCTATTCGCGAGCGCGCCCGTCCCCGATGGTGCGGGCGCTTGTCCCATGACATCCATGGCAGTCTCACATATCACAGGATGGCGAGCAGCTCCACTAGCCCCGTAGTTGCGCCTTTTCCTCTTTCGGGAATTTTCGGCCAATTCTCTGACAGCGGAGACGCGCGGAGATTGCGAGCAACCTTCCCACCTCCCTCCCCTTCCGCCCCCCCCCCCTAACTCTCTGCTTTTTCCCATCGCCACATTTTCTCCCCCCCCCACCCCAATTCATTGACGCTGTCATCCATATGCAAGAAAATCCGCCTCACAAGCGGTTCGTGGTATAGTAGGATGCAGCTCACCCTTCATGCGACTGGCCCAACACCTCACGGCGGTTCGCGCGTGGTGCAAGCAATGTCTGCCTTGTCGGTGAAAACCCGACGTGCTCCGTCGCGACATTGAAGGGATGCGAGGGTCTATGGTCATACGACTACGGCCATGCACGATAATGAATACCCCCCACCCCCCCCACCACCTTGTGTGCCTGCACCAACAAATCGCGCTGAAATGCCTGAAACATTTTTTTCCAAGGGAACACGGGCGGTGTCCCGCGAACGGTTTGCCGTTCATGCTTGGTGGAAAGGTGCCTCAGCGAATGTTCCGGCTGAACATGTGGCTCATGGCCCCGGATGTCGTCTTCAACGAGGTCGCCGCGCAGGTGAATTGCACTCCCACCGTTTGGGAGGGTAGCGCAGGTGTCTCGTGCTGTTTCGTCTTCTCTTCTCCTTTTCGGGATTTCCCGCGTGGCCTTTGGTAGATATCAACAGGGAAGCGTTCAATGACGACGCCACCTCCCGGTGGCATGGATGTGTTTTCTTCGTGGAGAAAAAAAAGCTTGACGCCGAGAGAAAAACCCGTAGCGTCACGAAACGTGTCATCCCTCCCGCATTTGGACCAGTTTTGTACTGCTGTCCTGTAGCTGTGTATTCCCCAGACGGCGTTGCGTAGTCAGAGAAGGGGCTTCGTCGATGTGGGCTGCGGACTGCGTACAACGAATTGCACAACCGCGTTGTGTTGTTGGTGCTCACAGGATGACCCTCACCCATAGCGCCTTATTCCTAACCTTGCTGGTCATACGACTACGGCCATGCATGACATGAGTACACCTTCCCTCTAGTCACCTGCTGCGTCTACAAAGGGATGCGTGGTCAATGGTCAAATGACTAAGGCGAGCAACTAATGATCACGCCCCTCCCCCACCCCCCGGTCTGTAATCATGTGACTACGGCCATGCACAACATGACAACCTCCCCCCCCCCCCCAAACAATGCAGTGAGCGCCCAACTGTTGGAGTATATATACTATTTAATAGGAGTAGGAATAGGTGCTTCGTCTCGAAAGGGATGCGTGCTCAATGGTCAAATGACTAAGGCAAGCAACAAATGAGTACCCCCCTCCCCCTCCTCCTCCCCTCCGCTTTGTGTTCGTCCTCCGTCCTCCGCTGACACTGAAAATTTCCCCACGGAATGATGTGAACGGCGCCGCCAGGCACACTCGGCTATTCTCACCAGCGGCACGCTTAGCCCACTTCACTCCTTAAGGGCCGAGCTGGGTCGTTCGTTCGGCAAACGCCTCCTGCCATTCCCCCAACAGGTATAAAGGAAACCCTCAAGACGCGCTTCATCGAGTCCCCATCGCGAGAGCACCGCGGGCGGATGAACGCCGCTTTAACGTATACTCCATTCAGAAACGTGCCGCTCATCGTGAGGGACGTATTCTGCCAACACATTGTTTGCACGGCAGCAGTACCGTACGACGGTAGAATTATAGCTTTAGTATATTTTTCGCCCGTACTTTGTTGCGTAAATACGAGACTGTTTTTTTTTCCCGTCGATACCGTACAGTACGAGATACCTGGTGTTGTTTTTGTGTTCGTGAGCAAGTTGTATTTCCACTCTCCCTTTCAGCGCCTTGCACCATCACTGGGCCCCGAGCTTCGATTAGCGGGGTACCCACATTTTCTCCGCCTCCAGCGGTTCTGTTCCTCACTCATACACGGGAAATTAACCCTGCTACTACGGGGGACAATAGCAAGTAGGACCAAATATTGTCGGTAAAAAAAAGGTAAATATTTTGTGTCTACCATAGGTCCTATTTAACATGGCCCCCCGTAATAGGAGTGTCGTGTTGAGGACAGACTACGCGAGAATTTGATAAGTTTGTCCCCCCAAACGGGACTGTAGTCCCGAAAGGGTTGACACGTGTTGTTGTTGCCGCAACTTGGAAAAACGTGTCAACGGTGGTACTGTAGTGCCTGCACATGATGTTATCGTGAAGTCCACTGGAACGAAAGCTCAAACTCGAGCATACAGTGTTGCGGGGGATCATAGTTAATAGGACCAAAATTGTTCGTAAAAATGGTTATATATATAGGTTTTTATGTATACCATATGTCCTATTAACTATGGCCCCCCGCAATAGTAGCTCTGGCTGATTAGTGCTGGTTGTGCCTGGTGCGATCGCTTGGTATATATATATGGGATTCGCCAGCGTGTTGCCGTGTGCGGAATAGATAGTGCCGGTCACCGCCATATATAGTGCCGGTATCGTTGGTTGGCGCATACATGCCGGCACTATAGAGGGGCCACTACTGATGCACTTGTGAAGTATGCTTGAGGTCCTGAAAGTGCTCCCCGGTACCGTAGCCTCGGTCTGCGCTGCTGACTGTAGACGCACAAGCGGTCGGAGATACAAACGCCCTGCTGCACAGGGCACGACGGCTAGGGGGAAAAGAGAGACGCACTCCTTTTACCCTCTTCTTACAACTAACCGCACGCACGTTTTCGGCGACAAACTGCTCTGGATTACTGTAGTAGTGTCGCATAAATTTCGCAGCAGTGATAGTAGGGCGACCGTAACATGTCGCATAATTTTCGCAGCTGCGATAGTAGGGCTACCGTAACGTGTTCCCGCGGGAACCCTTCTGCTGAGTCGAGTGGGGAGAGCCCTACGGGACAACTGTCTGTTCCCGGGTCAACGACGCATATCACTGGTGCTACCCACCATATGTATCGTATTGCGCGCGATCGTTTTATACATCACACCAACCTTGCAAATATAAGTTTTGCGGAAACAATCGATCTCACAGCTGAGGAGGTTGTTGTCTTTGTTTTTGCTTTTCCAAGTATATACTAACTGGCGTGCTTTTTGCAATTTGATAAATGCTCCCGCTCTGACTTTGTTCGCGCGCTGCTTAGAAAACGGAATGTGCGTCTCTTGTCCCGCGGTAGGTAGCCTTTCTGCGCCCTCTATATCTCATGTGGCATCGGGTATCAGTGCAATAGTAGTCCAGTCCATTGAGCGGGCGATGCCTTGCTAGATAGACCTGTATTTGAGCTTCCTACAATACGCCCTGCGCGCGGCCCCCTTTAACGCGCTATCACAACGCGCGCTAGCTATCGGCGGGCGGTGTCCGTGCCATTGCTCCTCGCGCGTTTTTGTTGTTGTAAATAAGCTTGACGACAGTCAGCCGTCGACGTAAAAGTCAACCAGCTGAAGGTTTTTCACCGTCCGCGATAGAAGGTCTTCGGTGGGCACTGATGTTGTGCCATTGGTCGGCCTCTTGGGTATTTTCGTTCTTGACGGCCAGGCGCTGGAAGCGAACCACGTCGTAAAGCATGGGATGCAGCTGGAGGTCATCCCCGTCGGGCACTCCCCGGGCAACCGCACTACTCTGACGTGAGGCCGCCTACTTTCGTACGTTCCGTAGGAGCTAAGGGCGCTGCTAGAGTCCAGGCGCGGTTGCCCTACAGGGTTTCGTGGAAAAAAGGCTGCCGGTTAGTTTTAGATTTCAGGTCGAAAGTTTCTAAGTTTCGCTATATCGAATTATCTTAGTTTGGGGATAGATCGTACCGACCGCGTTTTGCCACCCACCCCCTCTGGCATACCCGCTTTTGTTTTGCTAGTACTCTCACAAGAACTTTCGACCTAACGACTATTGAAAACGTATCACGTTGTTCTTCATTTTTTTATCGGTTCGTTTATCTATCATCAATCTATCACTAAACTACCGGTAGAAGAACCCGCACGCCAAAAAGGCGTTGGCGGCATCTCCCAGGTTCCATTCCGAGAACGGATGTTGGTTTTACAAAGGGGAGGATACGTGTGTGTGTTTCCGCCGCCGCGTTGCTGTCTTTCGAGAGCGCCTACCAAGAGAGAGGTCGTCGCTGGTTTTTAACGACTCACGATTCGAGCGTTGCCTTCCTTCTTCGGCTCAGGTGCGTCGAGAAGAACATGAAGAAGCACAGCTTCTTGGATCAGATTGGGCGGACGGTCGTGGCCCTGTGCCGGAACATCCCGCGAGGGGTCCTCGTGTTCCTGCCGTCCTACGCGCTACTCCGCCAGGTCGGGCTGCTCTGGCGTGAGAGCGAGGTGAGGGGGGCGGGTTCGGGTCAGAACTACCGACATTTTTCCTCGCACGATCCAAAAACATATCAATCGTCGATCATCAGTCATCAACAAGTAAGTATAGGGCGACTGACGTCGGCATCCACGATCCTTCCCCCCCCCCCCCCCCCCCCCCACAACCCAAAAAATGATCTCACCGCCCCTACAGATGATATCACTGGCCGACCAGGGATTTTCCACCAATCGGGAATTTTCGTCATTTCTTTTTTGGTCAATCAGAAAATTGCGGGCACCTTCGATCTCTCTACGTTCCTATTGTGACTCTGCATCGTGGCTTGAGTCGGACCCTGGCGTATAGTTTGGAATCAATGAGACCTGTCTGCTGCGACCAGCCGGATTTTTACCCAAAAGTTGCTATGTACTCCCCGCGTTGATTATCTAGCAGTCAACGCGACGCCTCGTCGCAAAGAGTACCCCGCCCCGGTAGTGGAAGCACTTGACCGGTATATTTGTTCCGGGCGAAAGTGCGTCGTACAGCAGCCTTGTTTATGTTGTTCTTATATATGTTCTCTTGTTTGATTTTTTCGGCGGATGGGTGAACACGTGTAGCTAAATAAGTTTTGCCATGCTCCACATCTTTGTTCGTGCGTAATATTTTAAAAACTTTCAACTCGGATCGGGTATTTTTTTTTTGTGCTAGTGGGGGGGTATTTGGAGGCTCGTGCGAGCTATCCACAACGCAAGGAGTCTTTCTTGACCTTGGAACACGGGTGCAGCATGACCGACCCTGCTCGTGCTGCTGAGGGCTTTTTTGGTCAAGTACCAAACTTAACCCTGTTAGTACTGCCATCCCGTTTTGGGGGCGAACCACTCAAATTCTAAGTAGTTTGTCCCCAGAACGGGACTGCGGTACTAAAAGGGTCCCTCCCAAAAGGGTGAAACGTGCGCCAACCACTATGGTAGCTCCTGGTGTGTGCTGCATGTTGTCATCCGAGGACGAGGTGCAGTGGTATGCGGCGTGGTGGTGCAGCTTGCACTATCGACAATGGCTCGAGCGTAAGTCGCCGCGGAAGCGACAAGCTCTCCGCTCCCGCCTGCTGCGGTGGTTTCGGGCCGAGTGAACCCCCTCGGTAGACAGCCTCGCCTCTGATTTTCGACAGGCCTACCGTGCTTGTTGTGCCCATTTCCTTACGGTGCACGAAGTATCACCTGGGAGTAGAGAGGGCAGCAACGCACCGTGATATGACGTTTCTACCTATGCTTCGGTGGTGTATTTTAGTTATTAATACATGCAGTACCTGCTTCTGGTGCACGCCACCGTTCCGAGAGGGACGTAGATCAAGGGTTAACGGGTTAACAGGCCGTGTGCTCTTTGTACATGGCGTGTCACACTAGGTGCGTCACAGTGGTAGCCCACACCCTGCCCTCCGAATCTGAACGCAAACAGCAGTTGCACCGCACCGTGCGCGGGCACGGGTCAATCTAACAACAGCCGGTGTTCATCTTGCGCACGTCGACTGTCCAATGGCACACTCGTCGATGACATATCAGGTGGAATTACCTTGATTCATAGGTAGTGCATGGTCGACAGCAGCATCGCGGCTTTGGTACCATGCGGAGTGCACGCACCGCCCTCAAGCTCGTCGTCGATCGATGTCTCCTTCCACCCCTGCCACCATGCTCACATGCACCAACCACCCTCAAACACAGCGTCAATCCGTCTCCTTCCACTCCCGCTCCACTTCACTCTTCCCCCTCGGCACGCACGGCTAAACAAGGTGTGGTCGGAGCTGGAGAAGATCAAGGGGGTGATTGTGGAAGAGACCGAAGCGGCATCGGAGTTCAAGGCTACGAAGAAGCGTTACGAGGCGGCCATCGACGACCCGGAAGGCGGCGAAGCCGTCCTCCTCGCGGTGTACCGCGGAAAAATGAGCGAGGTGATCTGCCTTTTGCTCGGAATATCGAGTGCTGCCCGCTGCCCGCCCTTCCCCCCCCCCCCCGCCTCTTGTTCGCTCCCTGTCGTTCGCGGCTGAAATATTTTTCGTCCGGTGGTACGGGGTGCGCCAGGCGTGACGGTTCGTGGGATAGGCTATAAAGCCGTTTTGGTGCCCGGGTGTATGCTATTACGGGGGACCATAGTATATAGGACCAAATATTGTTAGTCAATATAGGGAAATATATAGGTTTCTGTGTACACCGTAGGTCCTATTTACTATGGTCCCCCGTAATAGAGACCAAAACAAATGAGTACGTAGGTAGTGCGGTTTTTCCCAGCCCTCTGTCGTAGTGCAAAGACCGCAGCAGTGCGAATAATATAGTTCCATGCTGCCCGCAGGTCGGCGCAACTCCTTGCGTCCCATTCCGGGCATTTTTTTTTCAACATCCCGTGACCGAGAAGCCCCTGAGTTTCTCGTGTAACGGGCGGTGCAATAATTTGGTATTCGTCGCTTTTTCCCTCTCAAATCCCTAAAGGGTTTCCAGTGTGGCACTGAGGCGTTCACGATGCTTGAGTGAAGCACGGTCGAGAGGGGGGTTCGCAAGGAACAGGGTAGACATGGCAGCTGTTTTTTTCTTTTGAAGCGGAAACGCCGGTGAATGTCGCAGTGGCATCGTGCCGGGTGGAGGGAGCACCATGCACGCCACCGCTGCTTTTCATTAACCCCCCCCTCCTCGCCTTCCTCGTTTATTTTTTATTTTTTTGTAGAGAGGTGTTCTGCCTCCAGGCTGCTCTATCTACCACAACCACGCGGGTTAATCTTGGCCAACAAGTTTGTCGCACCCCAGGAAGGGCAGGCGACGTTAAGTTTTGCCGCACGCGGGAACGTTTGCGACAGCCCCTTTCCGCTCCGCCCCCGTACTGGGCTACAAACGAAGCGCCATGTACCTACAATAATTGCGGTGGTTTTATACACCTTCGGGGCTTCCTTACCCTCAGATCATGTGCAGCACATATCAATAAATATTGCAGGGCTGACCCCCCCCCCCCCACACTTCATTAGAATCTGTCGTTCATTGCAAGTCTTCCCCACAAGCGAGTCTTAGTAGGATGCAGCTCACCCTTCATGCGAATCACCGAACAACTCACGGCGCTTCGCGCTTGGTGCGAGCAATGTCTTGCCTAGTGGGTGAAAGCCCGGCGTGCTGTGTCCCGGCATTGTAGGGATGAGAGGGTCTGTGATACGACTACGGCCATGTATGGCATCAGTACTTGTCAATGGTCAAATGGCGTAGGCAAGCAACAAATGGGTACCCCCCCCCCCCTATTATATATAGGTTGGGTTGGCGTCGGTTGGCAACGACACTGTGAAACATGCCACTCAATACGTAAGCTAGACAACCAGGCTACCGTTTTATTTTTTTGGCGGTCGCCCACAGCTGGTCGTCGAGTTAGATCATTTGTGCGAGGTAAAGAACCTTCACTCCCCACAAGGGAATTGATCGTATCACGTAGTAATCGTGGGAAGGCACCCAAGAAATTGTTACAGTACTCCCATTGCTGTCTGTGGATTTGGCTACACCGGAATTAAATTAACTCATTGGAGCTGTTATCCATATGCAAGTCCGCATCACAAGCGGTTCTTAGTAGGTGATGCAGCGCACCCTTCATGCGACTCGCCGGACACCTCCCGGCGCATCGCGCTTGATACAAGCAACGTCTATCCTGTCTATCCGGTCGGTGAAAACCCGACGTGCTCGGTCCCGGCATTGTAGGGATGCGAGGGTCTATTGTCATACGACTACGGCCATGCATGATATTGAGTACCCCCTCCTCCCCCCCTCCCCATCACCTCCTCTCCGTCAGGGTATCAGCTTCAACGACCACTACGCGAGGGGGGTGCTGTGCGTGGGGATCCCCTACCCCAACTTCGGCGACCCCAAGATCGAGGCGAAGCGCCGGTTCAACAACTGGAAAAAGATCGGCGGAGCGCCGGACGAGGATTTCCGCGGCGGAGGCGGTACGCGGTCTTGGCCGGCGATCTGCGCCGCCGGCGAACACGAGGCGCGGCGCGGGTGCTGGTGGGGCAGCAGCACCGTGGCGGTGAAGGTGCAGCCGCGGGATGGCGCGGCGGATGTGGTAGTGGCGGCGGTAGAGGTGGCGGAGGCGACTGTGGTGGCTGATGATCACGATGCAACGACGGTGGTGACTGACTCGTCGTCTCAAGACTCAGAAGCGGCAACAGCGGCGGCGGCAACGGCGGCAACGGCGGTATCGGCGGCGGCGACAGCAGCAGCAGCAGCAGCAGCAGCAACAGCAGCAACAGCAGCAGCAGCAGCAGCAGCAGCGAAAACGGCAGCAGAAGCAGCAGCAGCTGAAGCGGCGTGGGCTGCGGCGGCAGAAGCGGCGGCGGAAGCGGGAAAACAGCTGCTGAGCGGAAAAGAGTGGTACGCCCAGGAGGCTTTTCGGGCACTCAATCAGGTCAGGGTATTTGCTCGAGACGGGCGGGGGGTGGGGTCGTGTTTGCTGACGTGGAATTCAGTGAACAGCATCTCGCGCCCGTAGTTTTTTTAAAGGTTTAACTACTTTCGAGGAAGTTTGCGTGATTGGGGAAAACTCCCCGGATGCCGCCACGTGACGCATTCCAAGGTCCTGACATCGCTTTCTGTTCAAGGAGTTTGCTTGTTTCAGGCAGCGGCTGCTTGTCTTCGGGCAATGGTGGAATGGCGGAAAAGGCTGGCCACACCCTGTGGCGGGGTTATCGGGCGTCGTCCTTCGACCTGTTGTCCACACAGAAGTGGCACCTTTCTTTGTGATAATTGCAGCGATCCGAATGCCCCACCCGGAATGGGGCGGGTTAAAACTACGGATTGAGATGCATGACTTGGGGCTTCCCGAAGGTCTTATTAAATAGAAAATACACGCCTCTGCGTGCGGTGAGGCCGATTTTTTTCTCCCCTTAGAAAAACTCGTATATTTTGCAAGCCGCGGGTGATACTTCGATCGCGCGTGGTACACGTTGTGTATTAACTCATGAAGGATAGTATCTACTGGTTCTGGTATATGACGTTAGGCCCCCTAGGGCGTTTTTACGAGTATTCGAGATGCCTGTTGTTGGGGTCAATAATTGCCGTGCGCGTGCCCCACCCCCCCCGCGCCATCAATTAATTCGACGTGTTCATCTATACGCAAGAAGCCCGCCTCACGAGCGGGCCTTACGTAGCGGCGTGCAGCTCACCGTTGATGCGGATGGCCCAACACCCCACGGCGCTTCGCTGTTGGTGCAAACAAGCACTGTCCGCCTGGTCGGTGAAAACCCAACTTGTGCTCCGTCCCGGCGCTGTAGGAATGCGAGGGTCTGTGGTCATACGGCTACGGCCATGCATGACACAAGTACACCCCCCCCCGCCCCCCTCCTGCCTCCCCTCGGTTCTCTTACAGGCTCTCGGAAGATGCATTCGCCACGTGTACGACTACGGCGTGATCTGCCTGATCGACGAACGCTTCCAACGCGGAAACACCCCGAAGTTCCTTGCGAAATGGATGCGGGATCTCCTGGGCGACTTCACGGGCCTTCCGCACATGGGCCACAGGATGAAAGAGGTTCGGACCTTAGTGCTTGCGCGGTTTGACCCGACCCTTGAACAGTCCTCGATTTTTTCCCAGGCGGTCGGGGTTAAGGCTATACAGCAGTACGAAGTATAGGGTTAGGGTTGTAGGGCTCAAAGTCAATTATTAATGTTTAATAGACGTTCCCGTTTGTTGACTTGTTCAGATGATGCGTATAGCCAGACCACCGCTGTGCAGCGGCCGGGGCATACGAGTCTCTATATATGTATAGACGCCTGCTTGATTGACCGCACTGTGTCTCGCCAGTGGTATACCTAGTACTGCTAGCCGATTTATCTGATTTTTCCGGCACAATTAAGTAGTCGGGGGGGAGGGGGGAAGGGGCGTTCGATCCAAAACATTGTTTTGCTCGCTGGGTCCCAAGGTTTCACACATGGGGCAGATCACGATTTTTCTGCAGTAGATGATCTACAGCACTCCCTATTAATTCCGTTATGATGTCTTGGGCACGAACCTTACCAGGTATATCTTGCATGCAGATCGTGTGAATGATGGAATGTATCTATCTGGCCCAGAAATATCTAGGTCATGGCATGGGGATCTGATTTGATCTCATCTGATACTTCGTACGATCTCTGCGATGTGTGGAAGGTCTTCTTCCCCGTGACAGTTGGCGTGTGTCACCTGTTCGGTTACGACTACGTACCACTCTGAGCGGAAATACAAGGAGCGTTCAGACATCAAAGTGAAGACCTAATGGTGCTTGCATCTCCGCCCTAGAAACACATTACCTGAGCAAACCTTGGATCGTTTATTGTGACACCACCACCGCTACCCTTGGACAACTTCAACCTTGAGCATAGCCTACTGTTACGCATGATACCAGTGCCAGGTAGGACTGTAGCGTAAGCGCCCGCCGCTGAGCGCGATTGTTATTGTCTATCCAATTTTCTTGGCGTGCCCCCAAAAAGTGAAGCCTTCTGTTCTTATTATTAATATATATATATTTTGCGACCCAATACTTCAAGAGGGGTAGGCACGCCTTTTGGTGTATTGATGCGGACATCGAATATCGAGTGCCGTCAACCGCTATCGCCCCGAAAACGTGCTAAAGCCTCTTTTGCGAGAGCTGCACAGCGTATGCATGACAAACCAGAACAGGTCTGCGAGCGCACCACATAATGTCCGCCTTTTTTTCTGTTTCGGTGTTGTCCTACCTTCCCCTCCCCCCGGCGGACCGTAAAAAACGGAAGCTCTTCGAGAGCGCCCCAGGATACGTGCAAGGCGAGAAAGACCGGGCAGCGCAGAAGAGGGAGGAGGCGGCAGCAAGACTGCGCGCTCAATCCGAAGAACGATCCGAAGAACGGGCGGCGCTCGCAGACGGCGCGGGAAGTGGTGTCGGCAGCACGAGCGAAAGCGAGGTCAGACAAGAACGAGGCGAGGGGGAGGCAAAAGACGGAGGGTGCGGTCCTGGGCCGGATATGGGGGTGAGTAGCGCGGGTAGTACTGTTGACGGCGGCGGCGGCGGCGGTGGCGGCGGCAGCGAGGCAATCGGTGGCGGCGTCAGTTCCCCCGTCCAACCTTCCCCCGTCGCCGCCATGGGTTTAGCTGTCGGCCAGGGCTTGAACCACGCTGCGCAAGCTAGTTGTGACGGTGGTGGTGGCCATGGCGGTGATGCGCAAGTCGCGGATGCGGTCGATGGACACCACCGGGCGCACCTCGCATTGGTCACACCGCCCTGGACCGCTAGCTCTGCCGCGGAATCGTCCTCCCCCGAGACCCCCGCGGTGCTGTCATCACCGTCGCCGCCACAGGCACCCCTCGCAAGCCTTGCATCGATTCGCAACGCACAATCAGCCGGCGGCGGCCGCGGTGACGGCTGCGGTGGCGGCCGCGGTGGTGGTGGCGGTGGCGGCGGCAGCGTCGGTGGCAGCCATCGACCTTCGCTGGGTTCGGCGACAGAAATGGAGGACGGGGTTATTGCCGCGGCAGACGCTTTGGCAGTAGCTGACGGGTTTGACGAATCTACCGCGCGACTACCAAGCACAGCGTTTCGAGATTGGCGCCGCACCAACATGACGGCGGGCGGTGTCGGTAGTAATGGTAGTCCGGTGCGCGAGGGTGGTGTCCCAGTGCACGGCGGAGGCGGCTGCTCTAGGCGGAAGAAGAGGGAATCGCCGCCAGAGGGAGTAGGAGTGGCCGTCCTTGGGGGGGCTTGTGGAGTTGCTGACATCGGTAGTGGTGGCGGTGGTGATGTTGGCGGTGTTAGGTTAGGTGGTGACAGGGTTGGTTTCGATGGGGAGACCGGGGTAAGTGCCGGGGGGGGGCTCAGAGATAGCCACGGCGAGCGTGCGGAAGAGGACCCGGAAAGGGCCGACGATGATTATCTAGTCAGCGGCGGCTTGAGCGCGATGGATGTGGTGCTAACCCAAGAGCAGGAGGAGGCAGAAACTTATACTATGATGTACGGCGAATAGTTGGGAAGGCTTGTGCATCCTACGACCTTAAGATTTCGGGGTATGTGCGTATGTGCCCTATTAGCCGGTTAGCCTTATAATGTATATGGAGCCCGGTGGTAATGTGAGCACCCGTATGGATGTTTTGAGCAGGGTTTACGAGGTTCCCCACAGGTTTGACGATTATTTTTTTCCCCAATAAACACGCTTTACCTCGACATCTTTAGCTGGGCACGATTTTGTCAATCTGCTGAATCTCGCGCGAAAAGCGCTTACTGCTGCGGGAAAGCGCAGTTTCGAGCATCGACAAGCGAAGGCTACGTAGCCAACGCTTAAGGTACAAGCAGGGCGCCTGAACGTAAATGGGCATACCTTTTGAGACACAGTACCTGCAGGGTATCGAAGTTCACGTTGAAAGGGTGGGGCGGGTGCAAAGGGGACCGACAACAGTTTTCCTTGCCAACAGCGGCGACCACGAGCTTCTCGCGTGGGCCCTTTCTGCATTTATGTAAATATAGGGAAGCCCTGTAGCAAGCAAGCCGCAAAGTGATGAGACCGGGAGGTTTTAGCCATTAATTAATTGGCAGATGCAGAGATATTTGGTACGAGGTACTGGTAAGTGGTTATGGTATCTTTTAGAGCTACGTACGTAGGCCGTGAGTATCGGTCGGTGTTCCCGTGTACAGCGCGTTGCCAAGGTACGTGATGCGTTTCCGGGGTATTCCCTGTTGCTGCCCTGGAGGTACATCAGAGTTTTTTTTCTTTTTTTTTCGTCCTCACTTTTTCAAGCCGTTTATTTCTTCACCGGCCATCACTATCATGCAGGTAGGTGGCACTGTTTTTGCGGGACAGCGAGTGAGAAACCTGTTGGATTATGTCTCTCTACCGTGGATCATTTAATGTAAGTATTGGGTTGGATGAGGCCTCCTGCGCCGGGCAGGAGATCTCATCTGGTATTTTCCCCCGCGCTGAGTAGACTAGTGTATCACGTACTCTGCGCGGGGTTAGTATACCTGTAAATGATCTGGGTATAAAAGCATACGAATACTAATCCTACTGCCGGGTGGGTGGGATGGTCTCAAGAAATGTTGCGACCAACTCTACTCCCGAGGTTTCGGGAGCGAAAAGAAGAACTGACCTCGCTGCGATACAAATTCCGAGACATTTCGATACCATCGATGGTTCCATTATTTGTGCCAAATTCGAGCCCATCGATTGAATCGCCATTTTACTCCAGGTTACTGATTTTACATCGACGGCCGATGTTGCAGTTCTTGAGAGAGGACTCACTAAGGGCCATTCTTATCGGAGAGCTTTTTTTCCAAATATTCGACTTTAGTTCGCGCAATTTTTCAATCTTCCATATTTTCCTGTTTTTTTTTTCCAAATATTGGAATGTTAACGAACTTGATATTTTTGGTTCTGGAGAATTTCACGAATAGTGACAGAACGCCTCCGTATATTGATACATATCTCCAATTATTTCCAATCTTTGGAAATTATGGAAAAAATGCTCTCCGATAAGAATGAACCTAATAGGCGTGCTGTTGGCGTTCCGGTTTGGCGTTCCGGTCGGGACGCAACTCTCAGTTAGATGCCGCGTGCTTTTTTCTTTAGACCGACAAAAATGAAGACTCGAAGACTCGCGCACTTATGCATATCAACACCTCCACGCGCACCGTCGCCATCTTATTTCGAAAGCTCCCCCGTAGCGACAAAAATATTTATTTTTGCGTGTGCGTTGATTTCCGTCCCCTTTCTCGCGAGAACTACAGTACTGCTGTACGAAGTGTTGTTCTACCTGTACGGCAAGGTGCTTTGTGGAGGCAAGTCAGTCGATTGTACCTCCTCGCTGTCCCCGGCTTCCCCCCCTTAAGACCCAAAAACGCAGTCTCTCCGTCTGCAAGGAAACGTCACCGCTCTACCCCTCCCGCCTGCCATGCCGGGCAACCAACCCCGCGACACGATAAATAACGATCCGCCGACAAACCACGCAACATGTTTTTACCGCGACACCTGCTTTAAAATTTCGAGGGCCGGGTGCATTTTTCAACCGGCCATCATAAGCGCGTGTTCCTGGTCTCTAACCCGACTGACGATGCTGCCAGGTCAAATGCGGGCCAGCTGAAAGTCTGGCTGAATGTCCACAAGGAGCGTGGTAAAATTCAAGCGGGGGGAGCCCGAAAAACACGCCAGAAGGCCGTGTGAGCGTCCCACACAAGGCACGGACGCGGTGGCCGTCCAGATTAAGGGTAGGGGGAAATCTTGTGGGTCTTAGACGGTCGCTTGCACGATGGCCACCACAACCGCCAACCGCTTGTCATTCATCGAAAAAACGATACGGGTGCGCCGACAACATAAAAAACACACACAGCACCCAAAACGAGCGAAAATACCCTGCCTACGCACAATACAAAACCTTTTCTTGCGTCACACGATGCTCCTTCCTGCCTCTCACACCCTTCTCCCTCCCTACACATTACCGCGAAAAAAAGCCGCCAAGTTACGCAAACGAAAACCCAAAGCTGAAGCCGCCGCCGGAATCGGCGCCGCGCCCAGTCCCGCCTCCACCCCCAGCTCCCCCCTTACCCCCAACCATGGCACATCTCGTCCCGTCGCCCGCGGGACCGTTTTCGCCCGTCAAAACACCTTCCTTGAGCTTCTCCCACAACCTCGGCCTCTTGCTGACGCCGCCTGGTCGCTTTCCGGCATGAAGGCTTTTCCCGACAGCCGTCGAGTCCCCGGCCGCGGCGCTATCGGCGGTCGTGGCGGCTGTGGCGGCGGCGGCGGCAGCTGCCATCTCTTCCGCGCCGAGCGCGGGGTGCTTGGCGGCGAGGGCGGAGACAAACCGCTCCCCGAGGTCGTCGCGCTGGTCCGCCGGGAGGCCCGATATGAGGTGTTTCTGCGTGAGCAAGAAGCTGCCGCCATCGCCGCCGCCGCCGCGTCACAGAGAGTTTCGGTCAGCCGTGTCGTGCCGTCCGACGTACGTGCGTACCGGAACATGCACCCCATACGGTCGGTAGCCCGGTCGGTAGATTGGCCGTTAGACCAGTCGGTAGACCGACCGTGTAGTGTTGTACCGGCACCAGGTATGCGAATGTGATCAGACGGTGGGGTGGAGACAGGGTGGTGGAATTAAGAGGAAAAGCCGGGTAGGGGACGGGGGGTGGCGGCGGCGGTGGCGGCGGGGAGGGGGTAGAGGGGGGGGGGGGGGGTAGATGAGAGGACGAGTTGGCTGCTCTTAGGGGACATGGAGTACGACATCTGTAAGGGTCGCAACCATGTCTATCCACGGAAAGTCGAAGAAATAAATACACGCCCAAAGCTCGAACTTACGGCAAACTCGGAACTAAATACATAGTAGTAGTGAGAACATCGAGGCAGGGAAAAGGTGACACGATTATTTTCCACCTGACTGACCGATGCCTCGCACCGCCGTAATGCCTCGTAGCCCTCCCGGCCCTCCCGCAACTTGGCAGGGGCCAGCGCGAGCGCGCGTTCGGCATCATCACCGCCGGCAGCACCGGACCGTGTAAGCACAAGAGAGTAAGGCGCTCTCACCTGACGACGTGCGGAAGGTTGACGCTGCTGACGAAGTTCTGCGTGATCGCCACCGACCACTCCAGGTTGAGCACGCAGTGCCACCAACCCATGGGTACGAAGACAACCTCCCCGGCAGACACCACGCACTCCAGAGGCCGCGAGTTCCGTCCCGGCGCGTGACACTCCTGTGCGGGGAGAGGCCATCAACCGAGCGGTTCGTTCGCTTCATCGTTCGCGTGGCAAACCAAAAAAGGGTGTGCAACATCAAACGTAAGAGATCTGGGGTATAACAACTGGGGTATAACAAAAGTCTCCTTTACAGCACGAACGCGGCATCTCTATATGAAACAAGAATGCTTATTTACTCACCACTGGAAAAAAAAAAAAAAAAAACGACACAAATTCCCTGCAAAAAGCTTGACCCCATCGTAATATTTCCGTGCGAAACAATTCTCACACTACTTTTCCTTCGAAATGTATCCCCCACGACTTCTCGCCACAACTCATCCCCCACTAATCCCAAGTAGTTTTTCCCCGCAACGTGGGTGCAGCTCTGACACGGGTCGTCGTACGTAGTGGGGGGGGGGGGGGGGCTCGCTCAGAAGGTTTGCTAGATGAAACAACAGCAGTAGAGTTTTTTTTAATCCAAAAACTAACACCCAAAAAGAGCGCCCAACAACAACTGGGATAACACCCGCCGAGCGTGCTCTCGTTTTCCTTCCAGACGATTCTCCCGCGTGTATACTGCACCACTAAACAAAGTGATACTCACGGCGCGCATCGAGACTCTAGCCACGCCACGCCACACCACACCACACCACACCATACCCGATGATCAACTTTAACTTTTGCGCATCGTTCCGGCTCATCAAGTATTTCAACCTCTGCGCGCAGCCACCTCCCCCCCCCCCCCCGCCCCTGCCCTGCCATCCCCCCGCCCCCCTCAAAGGCTGGTGACTCCCAACAAGTCAACAATCCATGCATGTTGTTTCTGCTTTTGACCATTCTTGCCCGCTGGATTACCACCGACCGGACCGGACGGCCCACGACGGTTCACGTCGTACGTACTATTTTGAAGTCGCACAACGCATGTAGATCTGTACCGCGATTCGATTCGTTGTTTTCAGGTTTCCCTGAAATATTTTATTTCCCTCCTCTAGGGTTTTGGGAACCTGTGCTTGAGAGACCACGGGCTAGGTCGTGGCGATCTATCACCACCACCACCAGCAGCAACAACGACAACAAGACCACCTTGAACAGCAGCAGGAACAACACCCCTCCCCCCCTCCCCCCTCCCAACACCATCACCAGCTCCAGCTCCCTACTACACCACCAACCACCAACACCACATCACAACCACCACTATCCCCCCTTCCCCCCCTCCCCCCTTTTCCTGGTCGGAAAAAACCCCGACATGCTCCGTCCCGGCATTGTAGGGATGCGAGGGTCTATGGTCATACGATTACGGCCATGTATGAAAATGAGTACACCCCCCGCCCCCCCTAATATATACCAGGTATATAGGTTGGGTTGGCGTCGGTTGGCAACGACACTGTGAAATATGCCGCTCACTACGTGAGCTAGACAACCAGGGTACCGCTTTTGTTTGCTTGTTTGTTTTTTTTCGGCGGTTGTCGAGTTAGATCATTTGTGCGAGGTGAACAACCTATACTCCGCACAAGTGGGAATAATCGTATCACGTAGCGTTTATGGTAAGGCACCCAAGAGGCAATTACGTAGTACTCCCATTGCTGTCTCTGGAAATGCCTACATCGGAAATTAAATCAATTAATTGAAGCTGTCATCCACATGCAAGTCCTCCTCAAAAGCGGTTCTTAGTAGGATGCAGCTCACCCTTCATGCGACTCGCCGGACACCCCACGGCGCATCGCGCTTGGTGCAAGCAATGTCTGCCTGATCGGCGAAAACCCGACAAGCTTCGTCCCGGCATTATAGGGATGCGAGGGTCTGTGGTCATACGACTACGGCCATGCATGAGATCGAGTACATATCTCCTATCGAGTACATCCCCCCCCCCCCCCCCCTCCCAAGACCACCAACCACAAGCAACAAACCTCATAGAAGTTCAAGAACCACTCCGTGATCGACACCGGGGCGGCCAGGTCCAATCCGTCCGCGCTCGGGTGAACTCCCGGAGGCGTTTCTCCGGGGGGGAACATTATCCATTTTTTCTTCCCCGACACCGTGGCGTTCCAAGCGCTCGTGCAGTTGGGGTCCACGTGGAACGACGAGCCGGAGCGAGCTGGGCCTGCGATAAGCCAGCGGTGGTCCGGACGGCGTTCTTTGCCCAGCACGGAAAAGAGATCTTCCTAGAATAAACGAAAAAACGTGCATCCAGATTTGTATTTTTTGTAGGGTGGGTATGGAAGGGGAAAGAGGGAGGGGGAAAGGGGAAGGGGTGGGGAGGGAGGGGTTGCCGCCCAATACGATCAGGGGGCGGGTAAGGGAGGGTAAGAGGAGGGGCGGGGAGGAGAGAGGAGGAGGTTGCGGTTGACGCTGCGTTATCTCGTGAGAGAAGACGTTCGAAAGCATTACTAACACATGACAGTAGCACTCGTAAATGTTTTCGCGACATCATCAAGTCACGAATACGACCGCTGTGAGTTCAGCTACGAACTGGTCACAGCGATCAACCACTCTGCAGCAAATCCTTGAGTTCGTCTAGATGGGAGTGGTTTATACACAAGCCTGCCGAGCATCACGCGTCTTCGATCCTGATACAACTACAGCGTGATAGCGATGCCAGCCCCGAGGCGCCATTTTGTGGCAAACTGCCAGGGCTCTACCGCCACGTCGGCAAGCCGTAGAACCCATCGATCATCGATCGTAAGACTAACAAAACCAAAACTGAGCAAAATAATCAAAAAACGACCCGACCCGACCCAACCCAGCCCAACCGAAAAAAACAAAAAAAAACAAAGACGAAACAAACAAAACCAAACCCCACCGAACCACATCACACCAAATCGTACCAAACCACATCACACCTAACCAAACCGAACAAAATAAACAAAACCACACCACACCTAACGAGACCAGACCACACCAAAAACACACCGAAACGCAAGCGACCTGGACACGGCAGCGACCAGGCTTGCCTCGATATAGGCGAGAGGCCGGTAAGAGGCGGGGGCGGGGGGGGGGGGGGGGGCGTGCTGTACTCATTATCATGCATGGCCGTAGTCGTATGGCCATAGACCCTCGCATCCCTACAATGCCGGGACGGAGCACGTCGGGTTTTCACCGACCAGGCACCATTGCTTGCACAAAGCGCGAAGCGCCGTGAGATGTTGCGCGACTCGCATGAAGCGTGAGCTGCATCCTACTAAGAACCGCTTTAGAGGCGGATTTTCTTGCATATGGATGACAACATCAATGCATTGATGTGATTTCTGGTGTGGCCACGGGGGGGTGGGTATTCATGTCATGTATTGCCGTAGTCGTATGACCACAGACCCTCGCATCCCTACAATCGGGGGCGGGGGGAGGGGGGGGTGCTCCCTACCCCATTACACCAATTAGCAGCGACGCCAATACCTTTAAAACAATACACGACAGAATAAAAACCAGCAAAAAAAAGCCAAGCACTATTATCGTACGTACGTACGTACAAAAATACAAAACTCATTCACCGGGAAAACCTGGGGGACGTCGTACTCCTTTCCCAGGTCGGCACATTTGTCGACGAACCTCTTGTCGAACACGTACAGGGGAAGTTCGTCCTTCGACTCTTCCGCGTACACCAGGTAGTCCTGCCACAGTGGTACGGCGGTACGACGGTACACCAGATAGGACGGCAAGGTACGGGATGGGACGATGCGGTACGGTATAGCACGGCGTGGTGAAATGTGTACTACGAGACGGGTACGGTATACCACGCGGTGCGGTATAGCGCGGCAAGGCACGGCATAGCACGGGTGCCAAAGCACAAGCATTGCCAGCGGTTGACGGTAAGGTATAGCAGAACGGCACAAAACCGTGCAAACGGTACAAAACCGTGCGCGTCGAAACGAAACAAAACCCCACGAAAAACGAACGGTGCAAAACAAGTAGAAGCCACGGGACAGAAAACCGCCAGTCGAACACAAAAAAAGACACACGCAGGAAAAACAGAACGGTTACACGGTCAGCTGCGCACCGGCCGCAGAAATAGTAGCATCTGGCGCGCGCGCATCATTGACGCAGCGTCAGGACTAAACAACCTTATCTGTCATCACCCAACATGCATTGCGTACGCAAAAGTATCGACCAACAGCTTTTGATCAAATTCACAGCTGACGGCTCTTGTCACCAGAAATGTATTCGGAATAAGATTGCCAGAGGAGAAGCCGGGGAAATCTAGGGAGACCATTTTCGGCGGAGGGGGGGCGCTCACGCTTTCGTTTTTTTTTTTTTCGCGACTCTGTTAGCCCTGCTGGGGACTTGAAGCCCTGTTATGGCTTGGAAGATGAAAAAAAAGACGAGCAAAAAAACATGACGACTACTATGGTACCGCAGTAGCCCGCACTACGCGACGCGAGCCGCTATATTATCAGGCTTAACCCTTTTAGAACCGCGGGCCCATTTTGGGGACAACCCAGCCAAATTCCAAGTAGTTTGTCCCCAAAACGGGACTGCGGTCCTAAAAGGGTTAAGCGAGCTGCTATATTATCAGCTATAACCCATTTAACACTGCGAACCCGTTTTGGGGGCAACCCACTCACATTCTAAGTAGGTAGTCTCTAAAACGGGACTGCAACACTAAAAGGGTGAAGGCCGCAGGGACACGTACACATACATTGATGACGGTCCCGCGACGCGTATGGCGTGGTGGTGTGGTCCCGAGCCCCCAGCAGGCAACGTAGGCAAACACTTGTCGTATATATGCCAGGTGTACAAGGTTTGCCCAGTACATAGCTATTATTAATAGCAGGCGTTCGTTCGCTCCTCGTATACACCAGCTACTCGTATACGAGGTGATCGGGCTAGAACGAAGAACACATTTCAAAGAAAATGAAAATTAAAAAAATCTTGAAGAAGGCTATCATAAAGGAAAAAAAAGGTAAGTACATACGTACGTATACGTATGCCACCAGGCAAGCAACCGTAACGGCCCGGCAAGTAACACCGACCGACCAGCCCAAACGAGCTCATCCTTCGTTAAAATATGAGCAGCGCCACGACGGGGTGGCGGAAACACATTCTGACCACCAGGTATAGGAACTACCAAAACAAGGCAACAGCCCCCTCTGGGTGTTGGAAGATAATACTGCGACCGAAGCAATCACAGCTTCCTGGCGTTTTTCAACCTTTCTACGAACAGCGTGAGAGCCCAGCAGGACGAGGGAACACCGGTAGGATCATGTTGCATGTGCCCGCACCGTGCGACTCCTTGCACCGCGCCTCGGGGACACCACAGAGTTGCGTCGATTTCCCGAAACCACGCAGTGGATGTCCCCAGAGGGTCAATAATAAGGCAGTAAGGCATGTTGTTGGGGGTCCCAATTGGATTTTTACAAACTTTTTTTCCCCCCTTGATGTGCCGACGAAGGCCCACGGGCTTGTTCGTCGGGTTACTATTAATACAAAGTTTTTCGTTTCATCTCGTAAAGTTAGGCTTTTTCGGTGAGGTACATGAGGTACACCAACAGTAGCAAACCGTATAGGAAGCTGTGAATAATAGTATTACGGGGGACCATACTGAATAGGACCTGCGACACAGACTAAAACCTATATGTTTCCCTTTTTTTACTCACAATATTTTGGTCCTATTTAGGGCCCATCTTAACGGGGAACGCTACTTGGGAGTAAAATTTTAATTTCAATGAATTTTAATTTGATTTCGAAAAAAAAACGTGTTTGTGTCCTATCGGGGAACAGCGTACTAGTTGTCAATCGAAAAAGAATTCGGAAAAAACGCACCGCGTCACACAACGCCCAGCCGACAAACAACGACGCGCGTAGACGAGAGCGAAGGTTCGCGCTGCCGCGTGCGCGCCGCCGCCAGCCTCTTTTTCTTTTTGGTCGCGCAGGATAGGAAGCTATCACTCTCAGGGTGTCTTGGGTGGGCGGAGGGAGCCCTCAAGCGCCACGTGCGGAACAGCAGCGGTGATGCAGCTATCGAGGTCTCGAGCGTATTCTCCGTTTTTCTGCTCGTTTGCTCGGGT
Source organism: Nereocystis luetkeana (assembly GCA_031213475.1). Taxonomy (NCBI): domain Eukaryota; class Phaeophyceae; order Laminariales; family Laminariaceae; genus Nereocystis; species Nereocystis luetkeana. The sequence goes on along the minus strand of JARUPZ010000035.1, from coordinate 1,187,184 downwards.
TCCGTGATTGTTGGCCGATCGAGCAGGCCGAAAAATTGGGATCGCGGCCGCCGTTCAGGCCGAGTAAATCACCAAAATCATGCTACAAGCAGCGATATCATACACATATTGGTACTGACATGTAGGCTGCTGTCTCTGCTGCACCATATATATAAGGGGGGTAGGGGTGAGCGACGAGTTATTAATAGTGTGAATTCAATATATGTTTCTTTTTTAGTGGACGATGTAGAGGTCAGGGGACGGCGACACTGCATCATGACAAAGTCGTGACTCCAGTGCAATAAGTCGCATGGCACAAGCGCAGCGCGCTCCATCGTAGCGTGCACGCTCGCACGGCACTTGGTGCGGTAAACACCGCACTTCTCGTTTTTGTCTTTTTCGCTATTTGATGCATATACAACCAAAATGATGCGATCCTAATTTCAAGTTATTTCTCCCCGAAACGTGAAATAAGAGTGGGAGTTTTGAAGGTGGAGGCGGCAGTATAACCCGCCCCTAATAAAGGCGCGATGTACCTTCATACGAGGTTTCTGCGCCTTTTGGGGGGGGATGCATGGCAGAGAGCTTGCGGGAACCGTTATGTACCTTGAGCGCGAATTCCAGACCTCCGGCATGGAGGCGGAGGTCCCCGTGCCTCGTCAACAGCTTGCCCCGAGTCCACTTGTGCAAAGCAGGCCAGCTGCGCGTACGACAAAAAAACCCCCGGAAAAATGGGTAGCTACCGGTTAGTACCAGGCAGTCTCGAGGTTCCAGGCAGTCTCTGTCCTGGGTGCTAAACAACAAACGATCCAAGCCACGCTGATCGTGCGTTAGAGATGTAACCTACAGTGCTCGGTGTGCAAAAAAAGACATGTATGTAACGGTTCTGTGGAAGATGTAGGTACCGTAGGCATGCTAAAAAAAGGCGGCACTCAACAGCCCCAGCTGAGAAGAAAAGATGATCTGAAACATTCATGGCCGTAGTCGTATGAGAGGAGGGGGGGGGGGTATCTCCTCCCCTCTCTTAAGATATGTATATACTTGGTATATTTTTAAATGCGTTTTTTCAGGCGAAGCTCGGCTCTGCACGGCCACGTCCAGGCTCCCCACCAACCCTGCCCTCCCTCTCGACACGCGCTTACGGCACATACGGCGGCGCACAGAAGTAAGCCGCGTGATACACTCACGATTTTGGCCGATCAAGCAGATCAAAACTCCTGCTGGCGCTCCGTGTCAGGCCACTCCACGCAAAAAAGTGTCACCTACGGAACCAATCTTCCCCGACTCTCACCCAGGAAAAAACAAGCGTAACTAGATAACCCCCCCCCCAGACCCCTCCCTCACGGCGCTCCGCGCTAGGTGCGAGGAATGTCGGCCTGGTCGGGTGAAAAACCGACGTGCTCCATCCCAGTATTGTAGGGATGCGAGGTACTATGGTTGTACGACTGCGGCCATGCATGATATCGATTTCACCCCTCCCCCCTCCCCCCCGCTCCTCATCATCCTCACCCCCACCATTCCCCCTCAATCCCTAATCACGCGGCGTCGATGTTTATCTACCTCTGCGCGGCATCCGTGAGAACAACGGGCTTGTTGGGCTCCTCGTACAGCCGGCGAAAGTCGGCAGCGGTCAGACCCGCTCTCCTGTCCACCGTGTTCCGGTCCACCCACTCAGGCTTTATCGCGGCGGTGGCGCAGTGGTGCGGTTGGAACAGCAGGTCCGAGAAGAACCCGGAAACCTGGTTCGGAGTTTCGAGTTGGCGGTGGCGGGGGGGGGGGGGGACTTGAGCAGCGGCCACGGGCGTTTTCGGCAAGGGGAGAGGTTGATGGGGGGGGCAGGGGGGATAGGAGGTGGAGGTGTGTGGAGCGGTGAACTCATATGATGCATGGCCGTAGTCGTATGACCATAGGACCTCGCATCTCTAAGACGCCGGGACGGAGCACGTCAGGTTTTCACCGACCAGCAAGACATTTGCTCGCACCGAGCGCGAAGCGAGACGTGAGGTGTTGGGGCGAGTCGCATGAAGGGTGAGCTGCATCCTACTGACCCTCATGCATTGTTTGGCTTCTATTCAACAAGACTGTGGGGGCGGGGAGGGTGTGCTCATCTACTTATATCATGGAGGGGGGGGAGGGGGGGTACGGGGGTGGTCGAAGTTTGTTTATGCATTGTATGGGTTGCGGGTTGCAAAACGTTTCAGGTTTTACGGGTCGCAAAAAGGTCGGAGACGAGAACGCATCAGCATGTGTGCGCGGGCCACTGCCGCCTGGTCGGCTAAACCGCACTGCCGGATAGGGTCTCTCGCGTGGCTCCCATTGGTTGCTAGGTCCGAGGGGGGGGGGGGGTGGAGGCCTCCGCTCAGGCCAGGTTACGTTTGAGAGAGAGTACGCCTCTTCACCCTCTCCCTGATTGAAACTGCACATTTTTCTCCGAAGTATTGTAAAGAATGTTAGTCTCGAGACAATTCTGAAAATATTTTGACAACTCGAGCGAGATCGTATCGTCTCTCTAAGTCTGTCTCCCTGTTTCCCTGTCTCTGCCTCCATTTATCGTGAGGGGTGCAACCCGCGCTCTTCCGCGACCATCACCGAGCTGGCTGACCACCGCGTGGTCGCCGAAAAAAATAAAACTCTCGAACAACAAGAGACGACGCCGACCAGCAGTCTGTACCAACCCACCTTCCACCTTACCATGACTTTCCCTGCCCCGCCTCACCCTACCCTATCCTCCCTACCCTGTTCTACGCTGCCCTACTCTGCCCTCCCTACCCTACCCATCCCTACCCTTCTTACTCTGTCCTCTACCCTCTATCCTACACTCCCTACGCTGCCCTACTCTGCCCTCCCTACCCTACCCATCCCTATCCTTCTTACTCTGTCCTCTACCCTCTATCCTACCCTCCCTACTCTACCCTCCCCTACCCGTATCCTACCCTACCTTACCCTACTCCGACCTTACCCTACCCTACCCTACCCCACCCTACCCCACCCTACCCCACCCTACCCAATCCTTAGCCTTTTTTCTTTTCGACTCGAGCGACGGCGACCTCCTTCCTTTCACCTTCAGAGGAACGTGTGGAACAGTGGGAGCGCGAGGAACGCTCCCGCCACCGGCAACGCCACGCAGAGGCGTTCCGGTAATGTGCTGGAGAGTTGACTTCCAGCAGGCTCCGCGTGTCTGCACAGCCTGGCCCGGCCGTCGCGCCATCTCCTGCGCTCACTCGACCGCCACCAGTATCCCCACCGGCACCGTGGCAACAAAGCAAAACAGGGGGTAGCAGGCAAAAAGTCTGCATCGTCAGGGTCATCAGCATCATTGCCATGACCATCATGAACCATCGTTAGCATCGTCATGATTACCACCACCGCCAATACCGTGGTCATTATCATCATCATCGTCATCAGCATCAGCACCAAAACCACCACCACCTGCATGAACACCGCTGCAACTGCTACAAAATTTGTCAGGAGCAGCATACAGGGCGAAAGAGTCTGTTCGTGAAGAGGTTGAAACGAAGCATGCTTGATTGAACCCCTAACGGCGGGACCAGCAGCGGCGTTGTAATCTTTTCACAGCCGGGGAGGGAAGGGGGGGGAAGGGTAGCTTGATTTCGGTTCGTGGGTCAACGCCTGCATGCCGACAACACTCGCTACAGAAGGGCTTCGTTCCGAGGACCCAGTTGTCGGTACATACGACGATGGTCGGAGAGCGATCGGTCTATAGTCGTCAACACAGCTTTCCGGCGGCAGCTGGAAATTACGCTTATTACTGCTGCCGCTATTGCTCTTGCTGTTGCTGTGGTCCTCCTGCTGCTACTACTCTTGTTGCTGCTGCTGTGGTCCATGTGCTGCTATTGCTATTATTGCTGCTACTTCTCCTGTTCCTGCTGGTGTTTTTGCTATGTTTGCTGCTGCTGCCACTGCTGCTGCTGCCATTGTTCCTCCTGCATCCCCGCTGCCGCTTTTACTGCTACTGCTCCTGTTCCTGCTATTCTTGGTGGTGGTGTTGGTGGTGGTGTTGGTGGGCCTCCTCCTGCAAATTGCTGTTGCTACTGCTCTACTGCGGCTGCCAGATAAAAAAAACGCACTATTCATACTGCTATAGTACTGCTATCGCTGGACCGTGCCGCGTACACAACACACCTGTACCACGAGGCCCTTCCACAGGTCATCCACGTGAGCAAACACGTACAGGGCGCGGCTGACACAGGCGAGGCGCCCGAGGCAGGGCGCGCCCATGAACCCCATCAGGTCCAGCACGCGTTCGTCCTGAAAACATCAACACAGGGTAGGGTAACAAAAGGGCAGGCATGAGGGGGAGGGAGAGCTAGAGGGTCGGGTTTCCATAACCCTCTGGGGTGAGGCAGGGTGCGCTCATGAACCGCATCAGGTTCAGCAGCATGGGTTCGTCCTGAGAACACCAAGGCAGGGTAGGGGTATATATGGGTAGGCGTGAGGGTAGGGTGGACGTATTGAGCTAGGGTTGGAGGGTGGGGGTCGGCTACATGCCAGTGTTCTGGGGGCTTTATGAATAACCTCGACCCAGCCTCGATAACACTATTTGAAACATACAAATACAAGGGAGATGTCGCAGCAGGGTCCACGACCAATGGCGTGCAGCAGTGCCTGCGACCACATGCTGCATTGTGGCGATGAGTTCATGTGACAACATGTGAAAACACCACCACCACCAACAACAACAAGCGGCAGAAGCTTGACTATTCGCACTCGTACTGACTGTACGAATGTAGTCTGCATACCTTGCTTGTGTTACTAATACGTACTGATAGCACCCGGTACGTCGATGGTACGATAGAGCAACGGCCTTATACAGGTTCTTCACGGCTGCTTTGCTGCTGTGCTTCAGCAACGACCTCGTACTGGTAGTGGCGCTCTTACTGCTACGCACTGCTGCTACTCTGTGCTTGCTTCGCGCTTCGCATTCAGGTCGTCGAGAGCAGAGACACACGTTGCCTTATGCGAATAGAACAACCGAGCTTGAAGCGAGTGCTACGGTAAATAACTCCTCGGGTGTACGACCTCGGCATCCTAGAAGGCGACAGACTCAGGTGGCAGAGCTGGCAGGGGCGCAACCCAAGCAGCTATTTATAGTGGAGCGGAGTGTCCTGTCAATACCACTACTGTAGTGCCTCACATCGAACACAGCTAGCGTCCCCAGGCCTCGCGGTTTACAGTTGGAGCTTCTCCCAAGGAAGACGTTTCCCAGAGGCTCCACCCCGTACGGATGGCCGTTCTCGTCGTCCTGCTGGGCGGCGTCCTGCTGTTCTCAAGAGCGGAATCGCACACAAAGTAACGCGTGGCCACACAGGATCAATCTCGGCCACTCGCTCGAACGACACAGCTCTGGTCTCTGGAGCTCATCATTCCGCCTACAGCAGGCAACGCTTCTGCTGTGTTTGAGGTGAGAGGACAAGACCTATATGTGGACATACACAGCGCCAACGTCCGGATTGCCTTATCCAGTTCGCCAACCACGGAGCTCGGGAATAGTGAACAAATTGCCAGCGCTCTCACCTTCTTCTCTGAGGCGATCATCGTACTTTAGACTCGTAGCGAGGTCCAGAGTAGACGAGTAGACAGCAGGCGGAGGACACACACAGCACAGGACACGGGACACAGGATGCACCATTTTATTCCGCCGCATCGACACGGCGTCCCCTCAATGGCAAAGCCTTCCAGGTCTCTTTTTCCCTCTCGTCCCGCCGCCAGGGCTTCCACTTCTTCTTTCGTATACATCCGCATCTTGGAGGAAAGTAAACTACACCTGGCACGATGGTGAGAACCGATGATTCGTTTGCGTGGATTGGAAGCTTCCCGCGGGATGCACCCTGATAGACGGCCACCGCAGTCGGTGTTGCTCGAATGCTCCTGCGCTGGTCCTCAAAGACGCGACCACACAAAATAGTGGCCTGAAAAACACACAATAATTGGGAAATAGGGTGTACAAACACGTTTCATTCTGTGATGGGTCCCACCGGAGATGGAAGTGGGGACCTTCGGCCGAGCGTGTCGACCTGGTTTCTTCGTGGACTTGATTGAGATGCAGGCGTGGGTATGGTGTGCCTTGCGTGGGCGTGTGTCTGATGCAGGCACTCCCTGCTGTGTCAGCGTGAAGGTGATTGCGCGATTGCACACACCCCGCCCCCCGGTGCTGTCGCCTCGTCTGACGTCGTGAACTGTGAGAATGAGATGTTGCACGAGCTCGCATCTATCAACCTACGAGTAGAGATGATAACCGGAAAGCTGAATGCTGACAGATGGGAAGGATCAGGAATCAGGATACAGCAGCAGTATCGGACACCACTGATTGCCTTCTGCGATGGATTATCTTCCGCAGCTTGCGACGTCGATCAATCCCTGAGTGGAATTAGTCTACCCCCTGCACCCCTCGTCGATCCTCGGGCACGAGAATCTACCCTGGGTATATACCTCGCCTATACTAGTACAGAAATCGGCGATGCGGTGATGTGTGCGTTTCTTTTGACGCACAACTGCTGTACGTAATAGACTTGTGGCTCTGTCATCCCAGGTACTGCTGTACTGTACACTGGTATATAGCAGTACGGGCGTGCGCAGTTCGAACTTGTGAACACGCTATATAAACACAAAACTAGGCACAACGGACACTGGTGCTCGCATGGGCGACGACGACTGCTGTATTCTACCCAGCCCCCCCCCCCCCCTCCCGCCACACCCTCTTCCGTCTCCGTGGATAAAAACTCATTTGTAGAAACAAAACCTGTCGGGAGAATTTCGCAGGTTAGTCACTGCTGTTTTACCTACAGAGTCAGTAGTCGTGGTGTATGGTGGATTCAGGTTGGATCATCCCCCCCCCCCCCCCCCCTCCGACCCTGAAAGATACGGAACTCTAAAACCAGTAAAATACCGTCTGGCCTGTGAAATTCTCCAGCAGGCTCTTTTCTACAAATACAGTAGTTGAACTGGTCGGTGAAAGCCCGACGTGCTCGGTCACGGCATTGTAGGGATGCGAGGGTCCATGGTCCGACGTGCATCGTACACCTTGCATATCGTCCATGAAATAGACAGTTAACTTTCGCGTATCGAAGGCATTCCCCAAAGGGGCTAAACGGGTCGCGTGCTATCCAGGGCCGGAAGGGGCGCGCAGGAAATAGCGCTAAATTCCTGATGATCTGCATACCTGGTATGTTTTTTTTCACACATCGAACACATTACCGACTCCCCACCGCATGATTTACATATTTCAGGGCAGAGGTATTCCTGATCTGTATGATCTACCGGTAGCTCATATTGCCGGGTGGGATTCCTTTCAGTCTGCTTGATCTATAGACGAGTAGGACGTGTTTCCTGGGTTGGATCTGTACTACTGTACAGGTCCTGCACAACATGTCGTAATCGCAGGTTGGGGTCCAGATAATCAAGAGGATCTATCTGTAGATGATCTGTCTCTCCGATTATGTGTGCAGTTTTTCCTGAGCTGCATGTTGAGAATCGCGGGGTCCTCGCAGGCATAGTTTTTTTCCTGCGCGGGCGTGTCTTCTCGTCGTCTGAGTACAAGCGGAAATGTCGGGTCATGGCTGCGTTGACGTGGGAGCAAGAGTCCTCAGCTTTTGCTTCTTGCAAGGATGACCGAAGAGCCATTCAACGCAAACCTTGTCTTGCCTTGTTTTGATTCAACACGTAGGCTTGTGTTGATTGAATAAATAGCTTTTGAGACGTGTTCCTGAATAACCAAAGTGGAGGGTTATGTAGTTCTCCTGCTTAAACGCGCGCGCAGCCATGACCTGACGTTCACGGTTTGCAGACACGGGGGGCATGCCCGCGTGCGGTAGAACGTTTCCTCTGAGGATCCCACGAGCTCCAGGATACTGTTCAAGAAACTCGTCTTCCAACATGCTGATAACCAATTAATGCGTGTTAAAATCATACCGGTAATACAGCAAAATGAACAAATATTGAGAACCGCGTTCAAGAATGGCCACCGAGAAAACTTGCAATGGAGGATGGGTCGCTAATATCTCCTTATAAGAGTATGCAAAAAGGGCAGGTTTTCAACGTGTATATGGAGGCGTTTTTTAGGTGTACTGGTAGGGACTGTTGCGACACCCTTCAGTAACGGCAGTGCTTTTTAAAAGCTCGTACGTACGGATTTTCGAACCGCTCTCGACCGGTAACACGCATCCCTTGTGGAAAGAGATTAAGAGAGGCGTCTGGTACTCGCCCAGACAGGAGTGTCTGCAAGTGTGGAAACAGTTTCACAGCTCAGACAGGGTCACGATCTACTACTGTAGATCATCTAGATTATATTAATAACCTGCCAGTATGATACATACGTTGTGCTGGATCTGGACAGCAGTACATATTCAACCCGGGAAACGTGTCCATGGATCATGCAGATTGCCCGCCGCCCACCCGACAACATGAGCTACAGTATGTATAGATCATACGAACCAGGAGATATGCCTTTCCTGACTGATCTACAGTAGATCATGAAGTGGGAATTGGTGATTCGTTTGAAGTGTGTGAACAGTTTTCATGTTTTTATCGAGAAAAACAAACCCCGTGTTGAAGCGGGCCTTCTCGACTTCGTGAAACCCATGGCCTGACCATGCCTGCTGTGAATAAGTACACACTCTGCCACGCCTCTCTGCCTTAACCACGTCTTCACGAGTTAAAAAACGAAGAGCCCGCTGGAGGGGAGTGCGTAACTTTGTGTGCGTCCACATTAACCGTCGGGACTGGCATTGATGCCGTGTACGTTTGAGAGCAGCGTATATGCAATTGTGGCGGCGAAGTCGCCGAACAGTTGTGCGGCGGCCTCGGAATTCGGATGTGCGGCGAGTCTACTGCAGTCCGACATGGCTCTCCGGCGGAAGTTTCGCTACGCGCAATTCTTTCCAGCATACCTGGTGTGTGCTGCTTCATATACGTGTTATGGGACTGCAACGGCTCAACGCCTATCACTAGTTGTAATCACTGGCGCCGCAGTACTGATTGATTGTGTTGATTGATGCCGTTGGCCGAGAGTCTCTCTCTCTCCGACGTCTCTCGTTCTCAAATCTCTCGAGAAAAAGTTGGAACAACAGCGGAAACAAGCTTGGAAGCCGAGTGTCGTGTGAAGCGTGCTGCGCTCATACCACTCTGACCGGGGATATAAGCCCCGTTTGATATTCATATCAAGATTCAAATGGTGCTTATATTGACGGACATATGCTCCGTTTGATACTCATGTCAGAGTGCATACAGGGGGTACGTACGTAGCACCTGTTTTTTTCTGAGGAGATTTATACCTCTCCCACAAAAACGTTTTTTTCGAAGAAACGAAAGTGCAGCCCGATCAACAACCCCCTATATCAGGTATATACTGTATGTGCAAAACGAATAATACGTACCACTGTCGACGGAAACATAAGGAGCGTTTATAGATAAACATGAAGGCTCAGCGATCCTTATATTTCCGTCCAGAGTGGTATACATAATAGTACGCGCGATCGAAGTATCACACATATTTGCAAAGATGAGTTTCGACGAAATCCTCGATTTCATCAGAGCTGACGTTTTTTCATGATAATTAAATACTCGTACGTACATCGTAGTAACACATATGTATGGTATTCCAAAGATATCGGGAAATTCGTCAGTTGAAGAGGGGCCCGTCGCTCAGAAATGTATTCGGCAGAAATTTGCTTCGACCCCTAGTAGTGTTGAATATCGATATCGGAATCGAGTTCGGTACGATACCGATAAAGAAAAAAACAGAACGTAGTCGACACGGTTTCGATACTTGATAACCCAATGTTTCGTTTGACTATCTGCATTCAAAACACGGGGATGCCAGGAGATGAAGGACAAAACACGTTCGATACGACATCGATATATCGATTTATCGATTTATCGAAGCCGTCGATACGATATCTATGTTAACCCCCATCATATGGTATCATTTTGTAGCACGCATCGTGTCGTGTGACGGGCGAGTGGTGTTTTTCGCCTCCGATGCGAGGGATCCGCTCGAGCTCGAACGGCAGGCAGCTACATGTGTCTCGTGCTTTTCGACACTTCAGCTGCGCCCGTACCGTCTGTTGCACGTAGCTATGCACGTGCACGGCGCGAAAAAAAAGTCAAATACGGAGAGGTGACCGATGCTGTTTTTGGTTGTGTTTAGTTTCGAGCACGAATTATTTTTCACGTCAACCTAAGTGATCTCAAGCAATTAGGCTACACGTGTAGGCAGACAGAAACACAGACGTGTAGTTGAAGTATTCGAGCTACAGGCTTAGTCTGGACAGACAGACAGACAGACAGCACGCTCGTGCATTTCAGGTATTCGAGCTGCAGACTTAAGACAGACAGACAGACGTGTATTTCAAGTATTAAATAGTCAAGCTACAGGCTTAGACGGAGAGGCAGACGTAGGTTCCACGTATTCAAGCTGCAATACAGGCTTAGACTGACCTGTTAATAGTAGGCTGACAGGCAGCAGCAGGAGCAGCAGTACTGTCAATATAGTAGTACCATTCGCAGCATAGGTGGTCGTACGTGATACACCTGGAAGAGCTTGTTTTCGGTCGTCTGCGCCGCCGCATGGCTACGTACGTAATGATATGTTTCCCGTTCCCGTTCAGTCGTGTCGCCTTAACCCTTTTAGCACCGCACTCCCTTATGTGAGGACAAAACACTCAAATTTTTAGTATTTTGTCCCCAAGACGGGACTGGGGTCCTAAAAGCCTGTCTTCCGTTTTTTTGTTTCCCGCACACACGCTTGCAACTTGCCTTGCCGCCTCGCCACGCCTCGCCGCCAGGCGGACGACGAACCCGTGGACCCCTTGACGGCTATCCGAGAAACGTGCGGAGAGACCAGTTCCTGCTCGGCTGCCATGTCCCAGTACAAGGTGCGCTTATCACACGGCTGCTGTCCTACTTTATAGACATAGCACTTGGCCGGGGGGAACATAAAGCTCTGATTTTCGTATCAGAGTCGAAACTGGTATTATATTACCGGCCAGGGTGCCACGTACTTGATGTGTACCACGTACTTATCACGTATCGGTATACCACTTCTGGGCGGGAATATAAGGACCGTTTGTATGTCAGTATGAAGACCAGGCGGTCCTTGTATTTACGCCCATATATAGTGGTGATCGTTATGGCGTGCCATTTCAGGCAGTAGCAGCAGCGCTCTGTAAGTACAGACAGTCGTACGTGCCAGATATGTGCGTAGCCCTTGGCACTGCTGTATTGTCGGATAACAGAGGACAAGTGCGGACGGAGGCAGATGTTCATATTTGATTATGCGTTTGACAGGAACAGCATTACATGACGGACACAAAGGTATCTATCACGAGAAAGTGGCGTTTGTGCCGCTCCGCTTGGTGCCAGCTGTGGACCATCCTGTTGCCTTTTTTAGGGCTTGGAAGGAGGAGGAAGGGCGGGAAGGAGGGAGGGAGGTAGGGGGGAAGTAGGTGTTGAAAAGCACGGGCGATTCAACTACGGGTGCGGTAGCTGCGTGTTGCCTCCGCTCACACAGCAAGAGCTGTCGTTTCGATTGATGCTCGAAAGGGCTTGCTGCGCTTTAACGGTGCAGACGGTTTGTAATACTCGTACTCGTAGCGTTGTGGGTGTAAACCCTGCTAGACTCGTCGTAGCGAGGATCACCCGTGCGAGAGCGCGCGCGTCACAGCTGGCACAGCCTTCCCACCTGAAGGCGGTGGCGGTGGTGGCAGTAGCGGTGGCGGTAGAAAAAGCTCGCGTTTGCGAGGTCATCCTGTGCGCTCTCCGGTCCTACATACCTGGTTAGTGTTTTTCTCGACGCCGGACCCCGTAGCTGTGCCGTACCGTCGTTCACCTGGTACGACGCACGCGTTACCTCTTGACAGCGCTACATTTGATCTGCGATCGGTGGCGGTTCATCGTGTAGACGTTTCCCCGCTCCCCCGGCTCTCTGTCTCGAGGGGACGGCGACGGCGGCAGCGGTAGCGGCGGCAGCGGCGGCAGCGGCAGCAGCAGCGGTAGTAACAGTAGTTCATATAGTCTATATACGGAGGTTGCGTTCAAGTGCGAGGCCTGCCCCCGCATAGCAAAACCTGCGCGCGTGCCTGACGTCGAAGCGGTGGCCGCTGTGCCGCGGCGTTTTTGTTGTTAGAAACGCGAACGACTTCCGGGTTTTCCCATTGCGATGAGGCAAACAAGCACACACCGAAAGAGCTATTACTTGTACGTCTACAGCCGACCGATGGACTTTCCCTCCGTAGCTCCCTTGTAAAACTGACTCCACTAAACACAACAGTCTACTTGGAATCAGACCGAGTTGTTATTGGGGTTATAGTACTGCTGTATTTTTTTTTGCCGCTGTACTAGAGGCTATGTTAACCCTCACGTAGATCCTAACCTTTCCTGTAGAATGGACTCCTAACCTTTCCTGTAGAACGGACAAAGCGCAAGCCAGGTTTGCGTGGTAGTTTTAAGACCTCGTATGCAACAAGGAGGAGTTTTCTATTGTGTCGGAGCGCCGAGTAAATTACCGGTTCGTCACCAAGCATTCGTTTGAAAGCATTCGGCTTTTTCGTTTTGCGATAACGTTGTTTTTTTTTCACTTTCGCACTATTTTGTTTGGTCTTATCTTGGTCTTATTCTGCGTTGCTTCGCTTCTGCTTCGCTCTTTCTTCGCCTCATGCTTCGCCTTGTGCTTCGCCCTGTGCTTTTGCTTTGAGCAGGCGTGCGTAGAACGGGTCACCAGCAAGGGCTTCGGGACGTGTGAGCCTTGGTTCTTCGACTACGTGAAGTGTGTCGACAAATGCGTGAGTACGCCCGACGAATGGCAGCAAGAGCCGCGTGGCTCGCAACTCCTCGGCCGCGGTCGCTTTGGCGTGATGTAAACCCAAACTAGAGGACGCGGTGGCTTTGATGGGGTTGGACTCGATTCCGTTTCAGGGCGATTCGATTCCGTTTTAGGGCGATTGGCAATTTAGTTGCCTTCATCCTCTCTATATTTGTCAGGCGCTCGTCGAAAGCCCTATGCAACGCTAGCCCGACGAGATACGTACACAACCGAGACAGCCCCACTGGCCATATCTCTCTCACTATGAGTAGCGCGAGCTTCCCATTGCACTGCTGCCTGCGCACATCGACACCCTTGAACGGATCGTTTCGCCCGGCGCCACTTTCAAACAAGACTTTTTTTTTTGCCAAAAAGACGGGGCGCGTGTAGAACAGCTTTCTCCGCTAGACGTCACGGAGCGTCAATCGACGGCAGCACCAGCAAGTGCAGCGATGGCGGTGGCGGCGGCTATGGCAGTATCGTTTGGCGCGGCGTGCGATCTTGCGCGGGGCACGGTGCACGGTCCTCGCGCGCGTCGGTCTAGCGGAAGAAGCCCCCGGCTCCTCGCGCTCGATCGGGACGCTCGCTCCCAGCGTATTTCCGTCGGTGGATCGACAAACAGCCTCCCCCCGACCGACTGACCGACCGACCGTCCAACTTACATTCGTCCCGAGAACGAAAACGCGCGTGTTTGTTCGCACCTCCGACACTCTATTGCCCTGCCCGCGCCCCTACCTCCGCCTCCGACCCTCTCCCGTCTCCCCTGCCCCGCACCCCTTCCCGCCCCCGCTTCCTCGCCCCTCCCGCGCTGTCCTCCCTGAAAAACGCAACACCTCAGGCCGCTCCGAAAATTATGAAAGCTACAAAATGATCGGGGCCCCTCCACAAGCAGGCTAGGCTCTAGGGAGCCAGAGTGGGGGGCGTAGGGCGGGGCGTGGCGTTGTTGGAGTAGGCATGGAAGCTCATATTGGGTACACGAGCCATCGTGGGCATGGTGGGGGGGGGGGGGGGGATTTTGGGAGGGAAGAGGGTTGTCGGGGTTTTGCGTTGGGTGGAGAGCTGGGTCGATAAGGGGGGAGGGGGGTGCTCTCTGATTGGGCTAATGCTCTCTAGCGGTTCGGGAAGATAAGTTTCTGCAATGTGATAGTTTCTTCAAGAGAGGGTGGCGTTATGGCCGTCCGGGTGGGTACCTCGCCGAACGATTGGTTTACGTCTTCTTCGGGGCGGGGCAGGCGCCTCGTATCTAAAACCTGCGCCTTTCGTAGATCGCCTCCTTGGTTTCGTATGTGGTGTTGCCAGTTTGCAGCCTTTTAGGCAACCGGTACATGCAAGGTGTGTGCGAACAGAAGTACATCATTCACAACGATAGTTTCATTTTTGTGCGTGTGCGTAATGTGCTCGTCCCCCCCCCCCCCTCCAGAACACCACCTGATCCCGGAGCCTGCTCTCAATAGTTGAAGAATATAGCAGGTGTCGACCAAAGACCATCTGATACTGCACACCCTTTTCTCTACCTCCGACGGACTCAACACTGCTCGCGTTGTATTAACGATTTGCGTTGTATTATTAATGCTCTTCCCTCACAAGCCCTGGAAGTACAGGTACGTGTTTTTCTGTCTGCTGACAGGCTCGCATTCTATACATGCCAACGTTCGTTCGTAGCGGCGCACACCCGTCCTTCGCTTCGAGAAGCTCTGATTGATTGAATCTGGCGGTTGAGCGATTTGCTCTTTTTAGAACTGCACCTACTGTGGAATTGCAGTAGAAGAGTGGATTCATTTATGCAGTATTAATAGTGGAAGTGGTAAATATCATCGCGCTGGGACAGCAGCAATCAGTGCACGTGGTACGTGGGACCCTCCTGCCGACCACCTACCGCGTGGTAGGAAAAGAGCCCACATTGCCTCCAAAACTCTCTTTGTGGGTGTCACGACTCCGGCAGTCCACTACAGGAAGACATCACTCGTCCTACCGTATGTACTGGCAACAAGTATCTCACACTAATTCCAAATTTTTTATCCAAAAGAAAGTGGGTGCAGTTCTGGAGGGCTCATCACCTCTATCAACTCCCACTGTACGAAGTCAGGTAGATATGAGGGACAGGAGAAATATTTAACAAACACTCGTGAAGCGGCGTATCATGCTGTAGCTAGGGATAGGATGGAAGGTATGTAGTATGTAGCTCGGTTCGCCATTTGGCCGAAGCCGTGGGCATGCGGAGAAGAGCCACGGCGTACCATAGCACCGGTCGATTTGGAAACTCCAAGGCCATGCAGAGTGTGAGAGAAGCGACGAAAACCCAAGTTTAGTCTTCAATCAGTCGATCGGCGTGCTCAACAACTAAGGTTCATTCATATCGGAGAGCGTTTTTTCCATAATTTCCGAAGTGTGGAAATAATTGGAGATATGTATCAATACGGAGGGAGGCGTTCTGTCACTATTCGTGAAATTGTCCAGAACCAAAAATATCAAGTTCGTTAACATACCAATATTTGGAAAAAAACCCAGGAAAATATGCAAGATTGAAAAATTGCGCGAAAAAAATGTCCAAAATTTGGAGAAAAATCTCCTTGATAAAGAATGACCCTAACTATTAATACCCGCGTACACTATATATTACGATACTACTGTACAGTAGTATGTATTGGTACGGAAGGTGGAACCTTTGTCCCGACACGGCAAGTGGGTGTGTAAGAGTTGTCGAGAAGTAAAATATGTTGGATTATAACTATACAAAAGTGTTCTCACCCCAACCGGATAGTGGATACTGACTGTAACTATCCCTTGACTGTCGCCTCCCGCCGTGGTACGAGACCGTATCGCACGCGTTTGTTACGGCGCCGAAGTTGTATGTTGTTGTGCCCCCCCCCCCATAGCATTGTAGGGATGCGAGGGTCTGTGATCATACGACTACGGCCATGCATGATATCCCTCCCGCCGTGGTACGAGACCGTATCGCACGCGTTTGTTACGGCGCCGAAGTTGTATGTTGTTGTGCCCCCCCCCCATAGCATTGTAGGGATGCGAGGGTCTGTGATCATACGACTACGGCTATGCATGATATCGAGTACACCCTCCCCTCCCCGCCTCAACCTTTAGTTTTTGGATTTCAAGGGCGAAAAGTCGGAACGAAGAGACCGTTTCAGCATTGATTGACCACACAACGCAGCCCTTACCAGCTGCTGCTGAGTGCTTAATATAGGGTTGAGTCGGGGGTTTACCCGAACTACAGCAGTACTACTGCACAATAGACGGAGATCTCCAACGCGTGCGCAGCATAGATTCTACACACTATTGCTGCACATGCTCGTGCTGCTGCACGCTCCCACTTCGAGTAGAAGATCGATGACGGATGACATATATAGCACAGTACGAGTAGTACTGTAGTTCGAATTATAACATGTTTTGTTTTGGTCGCTCTGTCTGCCTTGGTCCCAAAAATGTGAAACGAAGGGCACCCCAGCTTGTCTCCGAAATACAGCCTGCTGTGCCTTAACACCTTCCACCGCCCGCCCCGCGAAGGACCTCCTCCTGCTGAACGAGTGTGTCGATATCTCGGCGGAGGGCTTTCCCCTCTGGGCCCCGACCCCGCAACACCTCACATCTCGCCCTGCGGGCTCTCATGGCGGACGGGCGCATACTCAACAACCAGAACCCGACGTCAGGCTGATCATCACCAGCAGTCAAGAGTAGCATGTGGAGGTACCCGGCACGTTCAACGTGAATATGATAATGGGCGAGAGGCTGATTTAGTCTTCTCGCAGCAGTACTGGTATGGTATACGCACCCGGCACGTAAATCGACTACATCATTTTTCTACACAATATGC
This sequence comes from Nereocystis luetkeana, assembly GCA_031213475.1. NCBI lineage: Eukaryota > Phaeophyceae > Laminariales > Laminariaceae > Nereocystis > Nereocystis luetkeana. The sequence continues at coordinate 1,170,559 of JARUPZ010000035.1, read as the reverse complement.
GCAAGATGAAATATGAAAGATCCAAAAAATGACAAATCTGTCACTTTTATCACTATACTATACGGAATTGTCTAACGCATTTTGCCTTCTGGTCACATCTTCACAATACATATTGTGAGGTTAATCTCCTGTCGGCATTTTATAATACGACTCTAAGCTTATTCGTCGTGGTTTTTGGCAGATGATGTGGACTTGGACGAGAGCGAAGAAGACGGTGGCGACGGGAAGGGCTGTGATGACGATTACAGCAGCCGCGTTTGTCAGTTAGGAGCCGCATACGATGGCGACAGCAACGTGGACTTGGATCACGTGAGTGCTGTAATAGTAGCAGGTGTGTTTTGTTTGTTCCTGCAATCTTCTCTCCTCGTTGTCAATGTCATCGTGCTTTGTCTACCACTTCGTTCTGATTCGTCATGCTCAATTTGTGCTGGTTGTTGCCCAACTGTCTCAGGAAGTTGCCCAACTGTCTCTGAGGGATGGCGTGCGCATGCCCAAGGTTCGCCTGGATGTTTTCCACGCGCTTCAACGTATCTTACGGTTGGTGAAGAACCACGGCGAATTCAACCCCTTCATGGCTCGACTAAGAGATGCTTTCTTTATCCTTAATTCGGACGACATCAAGGAGGCAAGTTATGTTATTGCCGTTTTTGGCATTGGTCAGATGATAGGAGGAGACTTTTAATACCACGGAGGGATATGTCGTCACCAATACGCTCATTTCATTCACGCTTCCAACTGCAGGTAGAAAGCGCGCTTGAAGTGCAAGGAAAGAACCCGGAACAGGTGGCAGAGTTCAGAGAGAAGAACTGGGCGTATTTCTTGCGGCATTGTCGGCGGTTGGTGCCGAAGCGGGAACGATTGTTGAAGAGCTTCAATTCAGTGCAATTTAGTGGTCAGGGGCCGACCGCTAAATTAAGTTGAGCAGACAACTCAATATGTTACACCGGCACCGCAACAGAGTAAGCCGTGTATTTGGCGGCATGTATTGAGCAACGAGCTATGATGTAGGTCAAGGCGATATCTGTATGTACCTGGCAGTGATCGTAAAAGACGAGAAAATCAAACCTCTGTGCTGTTGGTCCCTCTGACATAGCGGCGGAGTGATAACTATCATCGCCCTGACGTAGACTTCTACCCCCCCTCCTCCCCCCCCGGCCACTGCACATGTTTGGCCTCTTGAAAGGGTTATATCATCGTTATCTCTCTCGCAGGTTGCTGTCGTCGTACTGCGCTTCTCCGTCGCTGGCTCACTCTATTCTGCTGGAGGTCAACTACCGATGGAACATTAGGATGGCCGTGAAGAACCGCGGCCTGCCGAGCGAGGTCGGCGAGTTCTACGACCAGTTTGAGATCGAGATCATCCAACGCGACACGGCCAGCTGGTGCCCAGATAACCCGCTGTTTTCTGAATGGGTCTCCGTGATTGATGTGGCAGATACTGGCGAGAAGAGCGGCCTTTCTCAGAGCTCGTGGGGGGGCTGACGTTGAGGGTGGTCTGCCGGTGGATATTCTCGGCGAGGAAGAAATTTTCCAGAACAAGGTGCCCACTCCCGGGGCTCACGCACTCCGCCAAGCTCTACGCTAAAATGATGAATTCCGGAATGCCGTGTACGCCCGTGGCCAATGGAACAGAGAGACGTAAATTCTCCAGCGAGGTCGACAGCCACCTTTTTATCCCTGGTGAACGGGATGGGCAGGTTGCAGAGCCACCAACGCATGAACTATGACAAGTGGGCTGTTGAGTGGAATGAGTACTGTGCAAAGATCGAGTCTGTGTTGGCGCAGTGGGAACCCGTATATCGGAAAACCTCGAAACAACTGCGGCATTACCACGAGACATTCAAACAACAAGCCAACGCTAAGGTTACCATGATGCCTATTCGTCGACCGGATGCTGAATTGCGTGCGGGTGTACAGGAACCTGCAGGGGACGCGAGGTTTGCTGGTTTTGTCGGAACCGTAGTTCCTCCTTCTTCTGCTCCTCGCAGTCGTTTTGGGGCAGACATTGGTGGTGGCAGTGGAGGGGGGGGGGGCGCAGGCGGTGCAGGCGTGTCGGCGGGGGTTGGTGATATGTCGGACGTTAGCGGCGGTGGAGAGAGGGGGGTGACTCTAGCCAACCGAAGCCGAAGAAGCTCAAGGGCCCACCCCGAGGGCCGCAGCACTGCTTTCACTGTGGCCACCGTAGACAAGAAGGCGCGTACAAGGATGCGCACCCGCCCCCGCGAGAGAGGGGGGGGTGGGCTCATGCAATGTACCCCCAGGAGAGTACCGGCCCGAGGAATCTAGAACTGGAAGACGTAGGCACCCGCATGTTCAAGTGGCGGGGCTGGCGTCTGCAATGTTGCGTTTTTTTTTGCGGTTTTAGTGAGCATTTTTTGGTGTTTTTTTTCTTTCCCGTTTTCCTTTTTCTTTCCTCTTCGCGTATCATGCCCCTGGGGGTAGGGAGGCAAGGACAGTAAGGAACAGGTGACCGACCGTGTGCGCTCCGCCAGTTGTTAGTTGCATTCGGAAGCTGCCTCGAAGCACTCCTGCTTGTAATCTGCTGGTTTTTTGTTTGATTGGATTTTTCTGTTTTGTCTCTTTTTCGTGTTTTTTTGGGTACCTTTTATTCATCCTTGGTTATGAACGTTTCCAGTTTGCCTCGTTCTTGGATTATTTTTAGATCCCTCTAAGAACGATGGGAATGGGCATAATAGACAATGGGAATGGGCATAATAGACAATGGGAATGGCATCATAGACGATGGGAATGGGAATGACATACTCCTGCCCTACGAACTGTTGTAGTCATTCCCATTGATTGATCATAGATCATATTATGGTAGATCATAGATCTGCAATTTGGGTTTGGTGGGTTTCCATATTCTACTTGGTGCGTTATGACAAAGGGGTGCTCCACAGCACAAAAACCCGCGAAATTCCGGCACAGACCTGGCCACAGCAGCAGCAGCAGCGGCGTGCTGTGGGTCTGCGCAACGACCCGTCATGGAGTCCAGTGGCGGTTTTTCACTGCCCACGTTCCCGGGGTCTTTCGAGAGGATGTCAAGCTTTGCGGAGTCGGACAGTGCCTTCTCCAACGCCACAGAAGCGGAGTCGGAAATGACGGAAGGAGGAGAAGCAGACGAAGGCTTCATAACTCCAAGGCAAACCTATTTCATGTGCTACGCCACGGACCTCCTCAGCGCGTACGAACAGATCAAGAAGCGGAGCCTGTCGGGCGTGAGGGCCATCGATGACGTGAGTGCCGTTGACCTAGGGAACAAGACGACGGCACTCACACGTACCGCGCGCTCGTTGCTGCTTGCCTGCGGGGTGGACCGGAGTATGTACATCCGACAGCAGCAGTAGTACCCATACATACTCAGATTATCTCAACCATCTCTCCTGTACCAACTATGCCGCGCGTGGTATGTCTAACTTGGGTATATGTCCGTAAAGACGACGTGTCTCGCGCTCGTGCCTCGTGCCCTTGCCTCCTTGTCTCGTGCTGTCTCGTGCCTGGATGTTAGTTGTTTGTAACCCAAACAAGGTCCCCTCCTGTGTGTACGACACGTGATGGCTCAAACAGACCAAGCAAGAGCGCGTGGGCACCTTAGGCTATGGTGCTTCGAATGAAACATCGGCGAGCTCTCATCCTTTCCTCCAGCATATCTGGCAGCCTGGCAGGGATACTGCTGCTGTCTGCGGTACCACCTATTAACCCTTTTAGAACCGCAGTCCCGTTCCGGGGACAAACCACTCAAACATCAAGTAGTTTGTACCCAAAACGGGACTGCGGTTCTAAAGGGGTTAATAGGATAGTTTTGCAATGAAGAGCTGTGACGTGTTGGGTATCACCTATTTTGGCTGAAAATTGAAAATCATTACCGCTCGCCATTACCGCTACCGGAAATGCCGCTAAAAGGCTTTTAAATTTCAGGGCATGCATCCTTATCACTTACCATCGTCGTTCAAGGAAATCGCCAAAATCCTTACCAAAACCGAAAAAGCCCCTGCTGTGGTGTCACCTCCGTGCCCTATTAATCGTTATAAATTCCAGGGGTTTCCAGTGTATATGGAGGTGTTTCTTGCGAGGGGTTTTCAAGAACAAAAATAGCACCGGTGACTACCTTGTACCGGCTAGTATTACCGTCCCTGGAAAAACGTACCTGGTTTACATCTGATGCTCTAAACATCTCTGTTCGGGACCTTTCTTCCTTTTTTTCGCTCACTTCTCACTTCCCTGCTTGTTTTATCACCGATAATTGATTATTTAGCGAGTCAAGAGATAGTCTCTCTGCTCCAACATTGCGTCATATTCATAACGACATAGCATAGCGCTGAGCGTGCAGAGGGGTTGCTCTGCACGCGGGTCCCAAAGACGTTTCTTCGAGTTTGGCCGACCCACTCCGCTTCCTGGCGATTTCATCCAGTATCTAGTCCATGGAGTGAGGCAATCCTTTTCTCGCGTGCGGGGTTTGTCGGCTGGGCGCGGCGCGGGTCGGAGCGCGGTCGGGGCACAGAGCCCCGACCCGCTCCCCCCCGCCCCGCCTGTGAAGTGTGGTGATTAAATACTCGTAAGTAGTGCATTCAGTTCGCAATCTATCGTTGTTTAACGTGCCCATCGAAGAGAAACAGTGGACGCTGGCATCGGGCAAGTGGTCCAGACGTGTTGAAGAAGCGGCAGAGCAGTACATGAAGCGCTGGCTCGTTAAGGAGAAGGAGAATGTAGCAACACGACGAGCGTTTTGAGGTAAAAATTGCGCAGCAACTCACTTAAGACACCGCTGGGCCCGAGGCCCGGGGGGGGGGGGGAAGAGGAGCCGCGTTGGAGGAGGCGCAGCAACAGCAGCTATTACGGGGGACCATAGTTAACAGGACCTATGGTACACATAAAAACCTATATGTTTAACCATTTTTACTCACAATATTTGGTCCTGTTAACTATGGCCCCCCGTAATAGGCGGGTTAAGAAAGTGAAGGCACCTGCGGAAACTTTCTAGTTGAGACGCCCAGTGACAACTGCCTAATGCTGCTGTGTTACAATCCTTTTTATTTATTTTTTATTTTGTTTGCTGTGATTCTCTATTCCCGGCCAAGCCGATGGTACCCCCGCCCCCGTACCCTGGCATTCTGCGTCGGCTGCATCACCTTGTTGTTATATTAGTGTGACCCTCTGCTGTTCTTCCTTTTGTTTCGACTCTTTTTTTTAGCCTCCCCTTGGTCCGTCTGTCTCTGTCCTCTTCGTGTCGGTTGTGCTGCCCTCGACCCACCAACTGGACATAGGGCTGCTCGTTTTTTGTTTGTTGTCAGCTCTTTGTCTCTACCCTCTTCTTGTTTTCTTGGCTTCCGTCTGGTCTTCTTGTGACGTCCTTGTGTTGGTCCATCAGCTGGACATATCATAGGACTGATCGTACCAGCAAACAGCAACCGTGCCCTCGGGACTCGGCCTTCGCCCTGAGCGCATGTTTGCTTCGTTTTTTCTTTGTTTTTTTTCTCCTTTTAATATTTCCTTTCTTCTTTCTGTTCCCTCTTCGCGTTTTCCATTTCCTTTTTCCTTTTCTCTTTTTTCGATTTTTCACACAATACCATGTATTTGCCCCTGGTGTTATTTGATTGCAAATGATACGGGATTACCACAGCCCGTTAATACCGTTTCCCTTACGGACTGGTATGATACTGCCGTGCGCACTATTTCGTACCTGGTACCTGGTACTTATTTATTTTCTCCCATCAAGATACATTTTTGTCCCAGCCTGTTTTGTGACCACAGGCAGGATTTCAGTGGAGTGAGCTAATGTGAGAACATCATCATGGTCATCATCATCAATCGTAGAACTCGTCTACAAGTAGTGCTGCTGTGTGCAGTGTGTACAGCACCAGTATCGTGAAGTCAGTAGAGTCTGTCTATACCCTCCATCCTGTGGCACATGGTACTGAATACTTGAAGAACAAAAACTACTCGTACTCGCGCTGCTTGCTGCTGCTGGTCGTCTCCGTGCTACCCGCACTCGGCGAAAATAGTTTTTTGTTTGTTCTCTCGACATCAAAACTTGCCCTTTTCGACCTGGTACAATCCGTGTCCGGAAGTGTCAGAAACGGTGGGGTAATAATATTAATACCCAGACGGTCCTTACATTTCCGAACAAAATATCAATCAATAGTCGCGGTTTGTCTCCACGTGAAACATGGAAATTATCCGGACTACGGTGTAGCGGGGTTTAGTTCGCGACTGGCCGGTAGTGGTACATGGGATATCTGAATATCTGCAGCAAAAAATACCTTCTATGGCCAGCGCTCATTGGCCAAGGCGCCGCTGTACTGTGATGTGGCCACAAACCCCACGTTGCGCCTACTCCTATCTACTCGAGATTTCTTTTCGGTTTTCCTGTTTTGAGAGTTTTAGGGCCCACGGGTTACCGATAACCGGTAGGGTTCGCCGTTTTATGGTAATAATATTAATACCCAGACGGTCCTTACATTTCCGAACAAAATATCAATCAATAGTCGCGGTTTGTCTTCACATGAAACATGGAAATTATCCGGACTACGGTGTAGCGGGGTTTAGTTCGCGACTGGCCGGTAGTGGTACATGGAATATCTGAATATCTGCAGCAGAAAATACCTTCTATGGCCAGCGCTCATTGGCCAAGGCGCCGCTGTGCTGTGATGTGGCCACAAACCCCACGTTGCGCCTACTCCTATCTACTCGAGATTTCTTTTCGGTTTTCCTGTTTCGAGAGTTTTAGGGCCCACGGGTTACCGATAACCGGTAGGGTTCGCCGTTTTCTGACGTACAGAACGACTACACGGCAACCGATACACCCACCCCCCCCGGGCAACCTCAACCCAGTCAACTTTGCAACTAAACAAGACCAAGGCATAGCACACCATGTCCCACGGACAGTGGTGGGTATCGTCGTCGAAAACAACACCGTCGGTATCTGAAAAAGAATACCGTCGCTCGAAAATAATGCCGGTATTTTTTCCCGGTATGTCCCAAATCGAGTACCGCTTTCGTACGTATTGTATCCTTCTATCTTGTCGGAATGTATTGCCTCCGTATTTTCACGGTATGCCGGACGATCGCATCCGTACTGAGTACGTATGATGCATATCATTTCTTGAGTGGGGTTTGATAATACGGGAAAGCCGTAATACCGTAAAGCGGTATCGGTATTTCTGATATCGATATATACAAAATACATAGGTACGCAATATAATTACCGATACCTTTCTACGGTATTTCCGGTGCGGTATTACTCCGGTATCCGTCGCTGCCGACCGAGCATCACCTATAGCCAACAGAGAGAGCACTACCGCTGTTGTAGTTCAGAAGTCAAGGCACAGAACACGCGACGTATTATCTGGGCCATCTCGATGCGTCGGTGTGACTAGATACGGGCACCCTGAGCAGACGGCCGGTCCGAGAAACTCGGCGTGGCCGATCGCCGAGGAGCCACGACGTGCTGGGCTAAAATGTGGTACACTATGCACAGCGGTATGTAGCACACACTCAGTAGCGTCGTGAATCTTCCAAAGGTACCTATTTTTACGCTGTATTTGTACGCCTCGCACTGCATACCTCGTATGCGCATGTATGCGTATTCGTACATACTGTACCACTCTGTATGCACCGAAATACAATGTCCCTTTTCATTCAATGTTAGTGTGCAAACGACCCTTGTGACGCGAGTCGGAGTCGTAGGTGGGGTACGTTGTCTGCATCAGCGTCTCCAGACTGCCTGCCCCGAGTTGTTCCGTGGGTTCGCGGACATATCGCATATACCTGCTGGGGGGGGCCGAGCAGGTAGCCAAAGGGCCCCGACCTCCCCCCAATGACTCAACCAACGTTGTGTGTGTTGCCCTCTCCGAAGGCGTTCTCTCGGTTGCTTTCTAACTGCTGTAATTTTGCTCCGTGAGACGATTTGTATGCTGTGTTTTTGTTTCGACAGAGTTGAGTTGAAGATTGCACGCCCGGGGTCTGATGAGCGTTCAGCAGTGGTCGGTGTTCTGTGTGTGTTGTCTTGACGTCAAACCTTTATTGCGTACCAAATGACATCAGAAGTTCACCCAGTTATTTGGTATCCTTCCTCCAAGAGAGACACAAATCATATGTGATACAGAGAAGACGAGAACACCAACATGATCGCAAGCGGACCGAGGGGACAGCAGCAGCCAAACAACATGACATCAGTTATTTAGCAAACGACATCAATGCCCCAACGTACTTGGTACGAAAACACGAGAAAACAAGCTGAAAAACAAGAAAATAGGATCTACGATACGCCAAGTAAAAATAAGTAAGCCCCAAAGGAATCATGTTCTGAACGCCACAAAACGGCGAAACCTAGGAACCTGGGCCGTCAAACCGGTGGCAACCAACCTGGGTAGTTACAACAGGAGTCGGTGTTCCGTAGGGTGGGTGTCCAGACTATGATACAGCGGTGCCTTGGCCGGTGAGGGCTGCGGTTAATAAGGTGTTTTCTGAGGCAGAATTTCCCTGTACGGTACCTTCTAATAGCGCAGAACACCCCCGGTATACGTACCTTCTTCTGGATACTGTTAATATCTAACATGACAACACCTGTGTTGCACTGCCCACAAAACCCACCAAAAAGTCCCGACAACAAAGCCAATGGAAGCACGTCTGCCGCCTTTTTTTTCTGAGGACATTTCGTTTTTCTGTCTAGCTCCGAATGTTTCCATCGAGCCAAAATTTGGCAGACCGGATATGAGCTCCTTGGTGCACTCCCGTGAGTATGCCAAAGCGACAGCACTTCTCGTGTCCTCCTTCGGGGCGGACCTTGTCGCTGAAGGTTGAAAATGTGGTTCCAGGCGCTTGAATTTTCGGTTTCTTGTACTGTAGCCAAGTATTTTTTTCTGCTGCAGAACGAGAGCTGGAGGAACCCAAAAGTCGTAACGAGTACGTTCCTCCTTCTCGTTCTACAGCAGAAAAAAATACTTGGCTACAGTACGAGAAAAAATTCAAGCGCCTGGAACCACATTTTCAACCTTCAGCGACAAGGTCCGCCCCGAAGGAGGGCACGACAAAAGCTGTCGCTTGGGCACACTCATGGGAGTGCACCAAGGGGCTCATATCCGGTCTGCCAAATTTTGGCTCGACGGAAACGTTTGGAGCTAGACAAAAAAACGAAATGCCCTCAGGAAAAAAAAGGCGGCAGACGTGCTTCCATTTGCTTTGTTGTCGGGCCTTTTGGCAATATCAGTTTTTTTTGTGGGCAGCGCAACACAGGTGACAACCTTTACAGGAGCTTCAACCCCAAGTACGACCCCCCCCCCCCCCCTTTTTTTTCAGGCGTTTCTACAGGGATTAAATGTGTGTGTTTCTGTCCCGCTCAATGTTCCGACCGCCACCACCACTTCCCGGCTCCCCTCCCCCACCTCCCGCCGCTTCCTCTTCCTCCTCCTCGTCCTCCTGGGTCCAGCTCTGCGTCATGATCAAGTCCAGGGCGGGACTAGAGGAGACCTACGCGAAAGGGCTGGAGAAAGTGTCCAACCAGGTAAGGATGATGCTGCTGCTATAAACTACCGCGCTTGGTAGGGTATAACACGCTAGATGATACACTTCCCGGGACGATAGTCTTCGCTGTTTTCGTCGACGGCGGGGAGAGCTGAAGCACGGAGCATCGTGCCTACTTATAGAAATATGAAAATGTGTCCCTCCGAGCGAGATGTTTGATCTTTCCAAGTTCACAGTGTTTTTTTCGTTGTGTGTGCCTTCGCTGTTTTTCGGGAAGAACCGGCTCGCTGAGTCACCCCCGAGAGTGTTTTACAGTGCGTGTTGCTGCTGCTGCTGATGGATGCATCTGGGCAAACACGCCATAGTTTTTTTCGTGCGTATCTCAGAGGTGTTGCATGACACATGTCACCTGGTACATGTATGGGTATAAAATTGACTTTTTTTCGACTTGGGTCATTTATTTCTCTTCCGGCCGCGGTTCGTTTCTCGTGCTCTCGGCTACGAGGCACGCGGGAGCCCCCACATGGCTCACGTTTGGACCCCGGCCGAGGTCCATGGCGCGTGCTCTGGGCGTTCAAAGTCGCGAAAACTGAGCAAGTAACTACGGGATAAGTTTCCTCAGAGCCAGAGCCTCCCGGGACAATGCAAACCCCACATTTTTGTATTTTTGTCTGTTCTGCTGCTGTATGTACTACGCTGTCCTCCCAGGTGTCAAGCTTTGAACATTGCGACAACCACAGTACGACAGCAGTCCCACACCAAGCTGTTCCCTTCGTGACGGCGACATTTTTACCGCGCTTCTGCGTGTGCGCGTGTGTATGCCATGTTTCCTGTCTTCCTAGGAAACCGAAACGAACACATACCGGTAGCCTCAAAGAGCGGTGTCTTTGCGGGGGCAGGACGTTATTAAACACACACTCGCTCGGAATCACGAAGCAAGGCGCAGCCGCGGGGTTTTCTACTCTTTCAACAACAGCTGCGGTACCAATAGCAGTACAGCAGTACCACAGCACCCGCGCGTCACGCCCTGGTGTTCGTGACAGCCACGGTATGATTTCGTGTTTGTGTGTGTCCAGTGTTCGCCACCGGAGAAGATGTCAAGTCGTGACTTCAGCAGCAGCATCACATTTTCACCTCCAATTGCTCGAGTCGAGTACACGTCGTCGAACCGATCTCATCATAGACATACTGCACAGGAACGCCTCTGTTCTCCCTGTTCAAGTTATAACCCTTTTAGGACTGCAGTTTCGTTTTCGGGGCAATTGGGGACAAATTACTTGGAACTTGAGTGGATTGCCCCCAAAAATGGGACTGGAGTTTTGAAGGGGTCAAGACACCTCCGGGATTACAAGCCAACCACATCCTGAAGGGGAACCTTGTATTTAGATGTATATACAATCCTTCGCGACGCCTAAGAGCGAAGCATTCGCTACCGAGTCCGTCTTGGATTAAGGCTGGGGCTCCAGACGCCTTCGCTCTCCTGGCTTCGTGCTTGCTTTTTCGACCGCTTCCCTCGAGGGTCGCGCTCGCCGGGGGTCCGACGGGTGTTCTCCCGTGCGCGCATCTCGGAGTCTCGCGCCACCGACGAGCTCGGCGACCCCGAACTCAAGGGTCTTTGCCGGGGCGAGACGCGGAGGTTCTGTTTTCTTCGGTCCTGGAGATTTGTTTCGCTGCTGTTGCTCCGCGAAGAGCTTATTGTGACAGACTCGATCTTAGTTTTTTTTTTTTTTTCTCTCTCCGGAGTTCGATCTCTCGGCCTTGCTGATGCTTCCGCTTTCTCCCGGCTCCCTTGTTTTGCGGGCTTCCATCGGCCTGATCGACCCCCTCGGTCTTGCCTTTACTCGGTGGCTGCCTTCCCGTGCCCCTCTCTCTTCGCGGGACGACTACGCGCGCCTTCTCGGGGTATCGCGCCGTTCTTGGTACCAGATCGTTGCATATCCCGGTGATTTTTTTTTATTTTTATTTTTTGGCACGTCTTCTGTTTTCGCCGGTGGAATGGAATGAAGGTTGTGGGGGAGTATGAGTTCGGCCGAGTGTTGTGAGTTCGATAAGCAAAACTAATCAATCACATCGGAGGGTATCATACAGGTGGTCGTACATGCTCGGACTGTCTACTGTTGCTGTAAAGTCTGATCTCTGGAGGCGCATTGGAATACTACAGTAGTACTATTAATATCAACTACCGCAGCAGCAGCACAGTAGTTCAGAGGCGTTCTACTTCGAAGATGTACGTACAAAGCTTTGTTTTCGCCCGTCGAATTGAATGAAGGTTGTTGGAAAGTCGGCCGAGTGTTGTGAGTTCGGTAAAGAAAAACCGACCAATCGCATCGGAGGATATCATAGGTGGTCGTACATTCTCTGACTGTCTACTGCTCCAAGGTCTGATCTCTGGAGGATTATTGAGACACGAGTCCTACTACAGCAGCATCAGTACAACAGTTGTTCAGAGGCGTTCTACTTCAAATAGGTACTAAGCGAAATCAAATATCCATAACAAGCGCGCCCAATGAGCGTGTCTGGCATATGAATATCACGAAGCTTCCATACTTGAGCTTCAATCACTCAATCAATCGGTCGTACTCACTGCAGACGTTTTTCACTTTTGAAAAATAAATCATGTTCAGATGCGAGGTATTTGCTAAAGAAATGGGAGACACGGACCCGCTTTAACCCCTTTAGCGCAGCCCCGTTCTGGGGACAAACCAGTCAAATTTCAAGTAGTGTTGTCCCCAAAACGGGACTGCGGTTCTAAAAGGGTTGAAGATACGATCCTTCGTATCAGGTACCAGGTATGATGTTCGGCTGTTACCTTTTTCTAGTGAAAAACGCGTCAAGTTGTTTTGGCGAGCACTACTGGAGGTAATCGAGGGTTCGCGACTGCTTGCTCCGACTGCAAGTACTAGCAGTGTGTCGGGGTTTTGTGCTTCTGTAGATACTGCTGCGTGTGCTACGCGTATACCCAACCTGAATATTTCGGGATTCACTCTGAGAATACTGCCCATGTCAGCAGTATTTTGCGGTTGTTCTGTATTGCCGATCGATATCAGGTATCAGGTATCAGGTCTTCGACACTGCTCATACTACTACTACTACTACTACTACTACTACTACTACTACTACTACTACTACTACTACTACTACTACTACTACTACTACTACTACTACTACTACTACTACTACTACTACTACTACTACTACTACTACTACTACTACTACTACTACTACTACTACTACTACTACTACTACTACTACTACTACTACTACTACTACTACTACTACTACTACTACTACTACTACTACTACTACTACTACTACTACTACTACTACTACTACTACTACTACTACTACTACTACTACTACTACTACTACTACTACTACTACTACTACTACTACTACTGCTACTGCTACTGCTACTGCTATACCGCTCACGTATACCCTGATGCTGTACTCTGTTAACTTTGTTCGCTGTGCTGATTTTGTTCAAGCATAGGTGTATTTGCTACCGCCGAACAGCCTGCTGCTCGAAAAACCAGCGTACCGACCACTCCACCGACGGAAACTCAAATTTCCGCAGTTTAATAGCTACATTTCGCACACATTCGCGTTCAAGGAAAAAGGCAAGAAGCAAACACCCAAAACACCCCCCTAACTCCCTCTCTCCCTCCCTCCCGCCCCCCTCCTTCCCCCGTCTCTCTTCTCTCCCCCCCCCCCCCCCGCCTTCCGGGGGGGTGTCGTTTTCCTTTCCTTTGGTTTTCGACACGGAATCAGGCGTTTCGGGACGGCCTGGAGACGGGGACTTTTCGCGAGGGTCTTGAGGGTCTCCGGTCGGACCTCTTGAACAAGGCGGTGCAGCACCGCCAGCTGGCGAAAAACCTTACTACGGATGTGCTCGACCCCCTCACCGAGCTTAAGGGGCTCATCGGGTCCAAGACGAGATCCCTGGTGAGCTATTAATAGGAGGGGGTTGGAGCGGCGAGGCGTTGCGGTCGGTCTGTGTTGGTTGATTGGTTTGTCGATTGTTGGTGTTTATGGGGGTGTTGATGTCGGTGGTGGTGGTGGTGGAGGTGGAGGTAATGGGGTTGGTCTTGTGTAGCTGTTGTGATGCCGCTACTGCTGCTTGGTCGAGGTCGATTTCGTAGTGAGGGGGGGGGGGTTACCTCGTTGTCTTGCGTTTTTTTTTGTTAGACTACGGCGTGCTCGCCGTGGAGGGTGGCAGAGCAGTGGCCGCTTTTCTGCCCGCGGAGTTTAGGAGCTCTCTAGGGACTACAGTACTTGTCGGCCAGGGGAGGGGGGGGGTATATACTGATGCCATGAATGGCCGTAGTCGTATGACCATAGACTCTCGCATCCTTGCAATGCCGGGACGGAGCACGTCGGTTTTTCACGGACCAGGGAGAGCGGAGGGGGGGGGGTACTCGGAGGGGGGGGGGGCAGATTCTACGCATGAAGCGTCCTTGCCGTTCTCCTGTGCCCCAGAAGACGACTCCATCAGGGGGGCTTGCTTGCTAGCCCCAACGTAACCCAGCGCGCCCTCCCTCCCTCTCTTGTCCCTCACACCGTCCCTTTCCCCCCTTGCCGAACGCCGCGCTCTTTCTCTCTCTCACCCACGTGTGTGCGCGTGTCGCGCTTTCGTGTCTTCTGCCTCCGTTTGTCTCTGTCTCTCGCTGTGTTTTCGTGTTTCGCTGTCTGCCTTCCCCTCCCCCATTTGCTTCGATGGGCGACGAACGACTAACTTGCACCAAAAGGCGACGAGAGCGTCCAAGCTGCAGCGAGACGCTCGAGGGATAGACGAGAAGTACCGACGGTCGCACGCGAAGGTATGTATGCCGTTCCTATCTCCGCGGCGACGACCGCTACCGCTGCCGCTGCCGCCACCTCAACGGCCGCTACAACCGCAGCTGCCAACGCCCACAAACGCCGCCGCCACTGCCACCGTTCCGTGTTGTTTGTGGGTTTACCTGGTATATGTGTCGTTGGAAAAGCGTCTTCGCATGTTGTCCCCCCCCCCTCCACCCGCCTCATGTGGGCTTGCGTGCTTGTGTACGCAAGAAAAATATTTCGGCGGAGCTCTCGTACGCCCCCGCCCCCGCCCCCCCCTCCCCCGCAACCCCTAATCTCTCCCCCCCCCCCAAGGCAAGCAGCAAATGAGTACTACTCAGGACTATAAGCTCCGTTTTATATGCACATCAGAGTCCAAACCGGGCTTATAATTCTGGTCATACGTCCCCCCCCCCCCCCCCCCCCTCCTTCGGATGGTCATACGACTATGGCCATGCATGAGAAGTAGTACGCCCCCCCCCTGCCCCCGGCTTGAAAACATATTACGACTGGGGACTGTTCACTTGAGATTACTTTGGGATCACATTTTTTGCATCGGTAGAAGGGGTAACCTCCAATCGCCCCCCCCCCCCCCCCCCCCCCCCACCCCCCTCCACCCTGATATTTTATAGCTTGTATATAGGTTAGGTTGGCGTCGGTTGGCGACGACGCTGTAAAACGCGCCTCTCACTGCGTGAGCTGGACAACCAGGGTGCCTTTTTTTTTTTTTTTTCTTCTTTCTCTTTTCTTGACGGTCACCACGGCTTGCTGTCGAGTTAGATCATTTTTGTGCGGGGAGAACCTTAACTCCGCACAAGGGGGATGGTCGTATCACATAGTGTGTAATATGGTAGGGCACCCACGACGCAGCTACGTGATAAACCCATTGCTGTCTCTGAAAGTGGCCACACCAGAAAATAAATCAGTTCACATTCACGCTGTCATCCATATGCAAGAAAATCTGCCTCAAAAGCGGTTGTTAGTAGGATGCAGCTCACCCTTCGTGCGACTCGCTCATCACCCCACGGCGCTTCGCGCTTGGTGCAAGCAACATCTGTCTTTTCGGTGAAAACCCGACGTGCTCCGTCCCGGCGTTGTAGGGATGCCGGGGTCTATGATCATACGATTACGGCCGTGCATAATAATGGGTCCCCCGCTCCCCCCCCCCCCCCCGCCCCGAAAAACGCGTACCAGTACCACCGGTGTCACCGGGAAGCGGCCTTGTGCCTGACGGCGGCCGTCGACGGCGGAGCTGTGGTGTTGCCTTCAACGGAGCACTTTATCAGTACCAACGATTATGGTAGCAGTGCTAGGGAGGGCGAGGCGGGGCGGGGAATCCCCCAGCTTGAGCGGGCGTCGACCGAGGGGGCCACGGGCTCGGGGGGTGGAGGGTCTACCGGTAGCAGTAGCGGTAGCGCTGGTGGTGGTGGTGGTGGTGGTGGTGGTGGTGGTGGTGGTGTCGTCGGCGGCAATGGTATTGCTGGAGGTAGCGCTAACCCTTACGCTAGCGCTACTAGAGCAGGTGCTAGCTCGCCGTTGCCGGCGCCGCGGCTCAGGAGGAGGGCGATGTCGGCGACGCTCGACAAGGTCCGCGAGGCCATGCCCTCGGCCTCCAACAAGAAGGACCTCGTGCAGTGGTTCCTGCCCACGGAGAAGAACCGGAAGGAGTCGCTGATCGAGGCGGCGCAGGCCGCGGCCGACGCGGCGGAGGAGGCGCGCCGGTCCTGCCTCGCCAGCTGGGCCGTCCTGCGCTCGAGCCTCTTCAACGCGATTCAGGTGTGAGGTTGGGGATAGGTCTATTACGGAGGACCATAGTAAATAGGACCCACGGTACACACAACAAACTATATATTCCCCTGTTTTTTCTCTCAACGTTTGGTCCTATTTACTATGGTCCCCCGTAGTAGTAGGTGGGGGGTTGGATGTGGGGTTGGGGTTTTGGAGCTGGGGTTGGGATTTTTGGGGTTTCGGGCTTGAGGGGGCTGGGCTGTACTACTGTGCCTGGTGGTAATTGATACCGGTGGGTGTTTTACTCGTTTTTTTCGCGTGTTGCTATTTTTTGTCTGTGTCACGCGGGCTGGGATGGTGCTCTGGTTCCACCGTAGGTTGTGTGCTAGCAAGGGAGCCTCCACCCTCCCTCCCTCCCTCCCTCCCTCCCTCCCTCCCTCCCTCCCTCCCTCCCTCCCTCCCTCCCTCCCTCCCTCCCTCCCTCCCTCCCCCCCTCCCTCCCTCTCCCCACCTCCTTCCTTCCTTCTACGCACGCCCTCTAGGAGTCTTGTATTTTTTTTCCTCTCACTGGCCGACCGCTTCGTCCCGTGGTGGTTTGTGTTTCAAGCGATGTATTTTGTTGGGAATTCGCTACGCGGACTGCTGTATACTATACTATTGTATCGGCTCCACAGGAGTCCACGGCGGAAGGAAAGCCCCCCCCCCCCCGCCCGTCCTGCAGACAGTCGCAAGAGACACGTCGATTCTTACCTCCGCTTCCTGCCCGCAACCCCCCCCCCCCCCTCCCTCTTCATCCCTACGGGTATGCATGATATTGGGTACGCCTCCCCCCCCCCTCCGCCCCCGCCCTCCCCTTCCTCTCTGCCCGCTTCGCCCCCATTCTCCACGCTCCATTGTCGTCGTCCCCTTCCCCAACCCCCCTCTTTTCAACGTGTGTGCAATGAACTCCGTCCCCCTCCTCAGGAGTTCCAGCGGGTGCTAACCGACTTCCAGGCGTGCGAGGAGCAGCTGGTGTCGGAGGCGCAGGACGGTATGCGCAAGCACGTGGTCTTCGAAAGCAGCTCGCTCGCGAACCAGCAGTACGACTCGCAGATGCTCTTCAAGGTGTTTTTTCTTCGGGGTAGTTTGGTAGGATGGCGATTGTAAGCCAACCAACCGACTTAGTTTTATCGATGTACTTCTCTGGGTGAAAATTAGGGGCTGTTAGACACGAACATGAAGGCCAAGCCGTCTTTTTAAAGGTTTACTCTAAGAGTGGGTGCGTGTTCGGTTGTTGTTGTTCTCACAGTAGCTCATGGCCAAAAATGTACTCATTGTTGTCAGAGGACAGGCTCCAATATCTGTTGTGTCTCTGTGTCTACGTACGTACTCGGGGGTTTGGTTGACTGTCTGTCTGTGTGTCGGTCGGTCTGCCCGTATGTATGTCTATCTGTATGTCCCGTCTGTTTGTCTGCCTGTTGGTGTCTGCCAGTCTGTCTGTCTGGCTGTCTGGCCGTCTGACCGTCTGTCTGTCTGTCTGTCTGACTGTCTGTTGGCCACCAACCAGTGAACAGCGACGAACGACTAATCTCGCCGCTTCCCCCCCTCCCCCATCCCCTATCCCCTGTCTCCCCCTCCATCACGTTTTTCTTTTTTCTTTGCATAACACAACCA
This sequence comes from Nereocystis luetkeana, assembly GCA_031213475.1. NCBI lineage: Eukaryota > Phaeophyceae > Laminariales > Laminariaceae > Nereocystis > Nereocystis luetkeana. The sequence continues at coordinate 1,152,898 of JARUPZ010000035.1, read as the reverse complement.
CACCTACCAAAAACCAAAAAAAAACCCGGGGGAAAAAACAGGTAATGGAGGCCGTAAACGTAGAGATAGACCTGCGCAACTTCATCCGAAACGCTCGCCGCGAGGTCGCCAATGACGCGATGGCTGCGGCCGTCACCTTGGCAGTGGCACCTTCACCTCCAAGATCAACAGGGTCAACATCACCAGTACCACCACCAGCAGCAACAACAATGGGAAACCAAGCGACAGACACGGGAGTAGCGGGGGCGGGGGTGGGAGCGGGAGGAGGGGTGGCGGATGCGGCACATACGGGGGGAGGCGTTTTCTTGCGCAATGGAGGAGGGGGGACGGGGCCGGGGGCCGGAGTGGGGGTGGAGGCGGGGGTTGGAGTGTTGTCCAGCCGCACGAACCAGCGGGGCGCGTCTCAGGCGTTTCAGAAGTTGTTCGGGGTTGGCCCGGTGGGTGATGGTATCGCTGTATAAGGAGGGGGGAGGGGGGGGGGGGGGGGTGTACTCGATAGGAGAGATGTACTCGATCTCATGCATTCGGGGGGGGGGGAGGGGGGTACTCGATACTATGTGGTGCTCGATATCATGTATGGCCGTAGTCGTATGACCATAGACCCTCGCATCCCTACAATGCCGTGACGGAGCACGTCGGGTTTTCGCCGACCAAACAGACATTGCTTGCACTGAGCGCGAAGCGCCGTTAGATGTTCGGCGAGTCGCGTGAAGGGTGAGCTACTTCCTACTAACGAACGCTTGTGAGGCGGACTTGCATATGGACGACAGCGTCAATAAGTTAATTTATTTTCCGGTGTGGCCACTTCCAGAGGCGGCAAAGGGGGTACCTGGTAGGTAGTACCAGTATGTAACTGCCTCGTGGGTGCCTTACCATAAACACTACCTGGTACCTGGTACGTGATACGATCATTTCCCTTGTGCAAAGTAAAGGTTCTCCACCCCGCACAAATGATCTAACTCGACCACCAGCTGTGACCGACCGCCAAACGAAACAAAAATACCTTGATTGTCTAGCTCAAGAAGTGAGCGGTATGTTTCACAGTGTCGTTGCCAGCCGACGCGAATCCAACCTTTACATACCTGGTAATATATACCAGGTATGAGAGGGGGCGCGTGGACTTGGTTCGAAGGGTTGCTATGGCAGCTCTTTTGCCGTGTACTGCTGAGAAACCGAGCCTGCTGTTTCGAGTCCAAATAGTTTGGAGAGTTGTTTTAAAGGTTGTTGATGTTGACGGGAGTCGGAGGAAGGGAAGGGGTGGGCCGGCCGCTTGTTGAGCGGGGAAGTTTAGATGATATAATAAACGCAACACACACGTGGCTGCCCCCCCCCCCCCCCTCCCGCGGCTCCCACTTCCCCCCCCTCCCCCCCCACGCGCCCAACCTAGTCTCTTATTTATTTTCGTCGCCCCCTCTGAAATACACCTAGGTTGTGCCCCCCGCCCCCTCCCCTCCGCCTTGAAGGGTTGAACAGATCGACTCGCGCGCTCGTTGACTCCCTCGACCCCTCGCTGGCTCACTCGCTTCATCGATCGCATCTCTCGGACCCTCGCTCCTTTGATGTATGCTATTACCGGGGACCATAGTTAATAGGACCAAATATTGTTAGTAAAAATGGTCAAATATATACCTGGTAGGCTTTTATGTATACCATGGGTCCTATTAACTGTGGTCCCCCGTAACAGTATGCGATCGAATTGTCACACCGAGCTTGCGAAATATCAGTTTTGAGCAATTTTTCGATTCTCACACAGCTTCGTTTTTTTTTTAAATTATTTAAACCTGGTAGATGTTTTCAACCTCCGTTTTTTGTTTTGTTTTTCGACGTGACTCTCGGGGGATTTTTTTTTCAAACCTATACGGCTTTTTTTTGTTCTTGTTCTCAAAATTCGCTCCTTTTTTTTTTCTTGTCTTTTTCACAAAACGTTGGGCTTCTATTTCTTCCGTTTTTTTTTCGACCTTGGCTCTTTTTTTATTCTTCTTCAACCTTGCCTTTCCGTGTGTGTGTGCGTGTGTATTTTCAGGACCTTCCAGCGCCTCCTACCAAGGAACCGTGGGTCCCCCCGGAGGTCGATGGTGAGGCTCCGGCAGCATCCCAGCAGACGCTGGTGGAGCTGTTCCATGTGCCCCTCATGACCAAGGTAGGTACTCGTTGGGGGGGGGGGAATGCTTTGACTTTTGGTTTGGCCCTTGCTTCGCTTCGCTCCTGGTCTGCCTTGGTTTTTGCCTTCAGTTCGCCTCTGGTTTGTCTTGTCTTCGGTTTCACCTTGATTTGCTTTCGATTGCGTTTGGTTTTTTCGCTTGGTTTGTTTCGCGGTTGATTTTGTATTCGATTTGCGTTTGGCTTGCCTTTGGTTCGCCTTGCCTTGTCTTTGGTCTGCCTTCAGCTCGCCTTTGGCCTGCCTTCTGCCTTGCTTTGCTCTGGAGAGATGGTGGCGCAATGTGTTGTTGGGGAGGGGAAGGGAGGAGGGGAGAAACCGAAGCTGGGTGAGGGGGGAGGGCTGTCTCTGTTGGCTCGGGGTCGGAACTTCTTGGGGGGGCGGGGAGGGATGTTCTTTTGCCTCTCATGACCAATATCTACATCTGTCTCCCTCTCTCGCCCTCCCTCCCTCCCTCCCTTCCATTATCTCTGGCCCCTCCACACCCACACCCCCTTGGGGATTCAGGAGGATATATCAAGATATTTGGACTCCACCGACCCGGTGGCGGGAGCGGCAGCGAGCGAGGCGGCGGCGGCAGCAATCAAGGTAAAGCGTTAAGGCCTGTGCCCCCTACGCGCGTCGTAGAGCAGATCAGACCATATAGCCGTTTCATGTTGGTGTTTGTGCTATTGTTCGTTGAAGAAGCTTGGGAGAGGGGGGGGGGGGGGGGGGGGGGGGGGGGGGGGGGGGGGGGGGGGGGGGCTGGGGAGGAAGGGTGGGTGGAGGGTGGAGGAGGACGGATGGAGTGAAGGGGGTGGGTGGGGTGTGTACTCGATAGGAGATATGTACTCGATGTCATGCATGGCCGTAGTCGTATGACCATAGACCTTCGCATCCCTACAATGCCGGACGGAGAATGTCGGGTTTTCACCGACCAGGCAGACATTGCTTGCACCGAGCGCGAAGCGCCGTGAGGTGTCTGGGGAGTCGCATGAAGGGTGAGCTGCATCCTACTAAGAATCGCTTGTGAGGCGGACTTGCATATGGACGACAGCTTCAGGGTTGGGGGGGGGGGCATGGTGGGGGCGTGGCGGGGTCAGGAGGTGGGGAGGTGGAGGGCGGGGGCGGGGGACGGGGGGGGGGGGGGGGGGGGGGAGAGGGGGCCGCCCTTTCAGTATCAAACCTTGGATGAAAGCGCGTTTAACCCCTCTAGAGCTGCATCCTGCGTGGACAAAATAATTGGAATTTTGTTCGGTTAA